>VWYI01050123.1:0-104446 GCA_013399455.1 Anthoscopus minutus
GCCAAACAACACCTGCTGCAAGCCTTTGCAGTGTTGGGGATCTTTAAGGAGATTAAAACTGACAATGGCCCAGCGTATGCCTCCAAGAAGTTCCTAGATTTTGTCCAGCAGTGGGGAGTGGAGCGTAAAACAGGCATTCCCCACTCCCCCACAGGTCAAGCTGTAATTGAGCGTGCCCACCGGATGCTCAAGCAAGTCCTGGCTAGGCAGAGCAGTTCAGCAGCATGGATGTCTCCACAACAAAACTCTGCAAAGCTTCATTCACTATCAATTTCCTAAATTGTTCATTTGAAAATATGCATCCTCCAGTGGTACGGCATTTTAATAGCAATAATAAGTTTAAATTGTCACAGCATCCACCAGTTCTCATTAGGGACCCAGAAACTTGGGAAACCCAGGGTCCTTATGAGCTTGTTACCTGGGGGTGTGGCTATGCATGTGCATCCACCCGCCCAGGCCCGAGATGGATACCCCAAAAGTGGGTAAAACCTTTTGTCCCCAGAAATCCAGCACCAGCAGAAGGAGATGAGAAGCAAGCAGCAGTTGCTTCCAAAAGAAGACGCCGCCAAAGAGAAGAAGAATAATTCTCCTAACCAGCTTCACTGCATTCCTGCAAACCTCTGACTTAAATGCTTTAAAATGTTTGTTCTTCTTTTCAGAAAAGAAAACTTACTCCCACTCAACCTCGCGATTTGCCCTGTCCAAGTTGCCATCCTGTTTGTGCTGAGCAGTCTGAAGTGAAACAAGAATCTGAAGACTGATTCAGCTGATGGTTCAAGAACTAGGAACTCTTGGGGTGGTGGGCTTTGATAATCAGAACTGTTCTGTTGTTTTGTTGTTATTTTCCTAATTATGTTAGCATTCGGAATTCTATGGTACATGATTCTAAAAGCCATCAACAGTTTACCCCAAACATCAACCACACAGAGCTTGTAGGCCTAAAGCAAACTGACAGGCCCACAAATCATGGGTGGTGGACCAAGTCACAGTCTGAATCTGTATAAGCCAGATGCCTTTCTTTCAACTTTATATAAGAGAAAAGGGGGAGGTGTTGCATTGTATTGTCCACATAATTCCCCCCCCCCCCGAGACCCTGGCGGTGGGTTACCTGAGATGTCCCCTCCCTTCACCCCTCCCTTTAGGTGTGTCATTGGCCGTGACCTCCCCCCCGCCCCCTCTCCCTGGGTTTATCCCAGGGGGTCTGGACCCCCTGTCTCTCTCTCTCTCTCTCTCTCTCTCCCTCCCTCTCTCCCGCTCTCTCTCCTCCTCTGCTCCGTCACACCACATGAATTGTTCTACAATAAACTGTGGGAATGTTGGTCCTGGGGGAGAGGGCGCTTCTCGTCTTTTACCTTTTAACTCCTTGTTGGGGTTATTTAACCTGGGGTCCTCAGCTAGCCAGAATTGGACCTCGGGCTTCCCCTGAAAGGGAATACACCCCAACACATCCTTTTTGCTATCATCCTTTTTCCAGAGCTTTTAGGAAGCCCAGTGAAAGTGGAAGCATACCTTTCACATTTTCAAGATAGCACCTAAATTTTCATCTTACATATTCCAATAAGGCAGTTAGCATACAATATTTAGAAGTGCCATAAGACACAAATGCATCAGGGTAACTCATGAGAGAAACTGAGAACTGAAAGTCTCAGATACATCTCTAAGACAGACACTGTTCTTATTCTTTCCTTCACTAATGGAATTACAGTGAGGAAAATGTTATAAAATGGGGAATATGACAGGTGCAGGTTAAGATGGCATCAAACAGATGAACTGCTATTTTATTATTGTTTTAATAAATACATAATCTATCTGCTTTACTTAGATATATGCATTGGTTCCAGTGTAATTATTTCTATCGCTCATGGTTTTTGATGCTCTATGAGAGTAAATCCCTATCATCTAAAGCCAACAGAAGAGCTAATCTTGGCTGCCTGTAAAAGGGAAGTACTGTACAACTGCTGAGACAAAGGGAAGAGTACCATTATTTCAAGTAATGTTTAGGATATTACAAAGCATTTTACAATGCTGAGGATATTCTTAGGAAAATGTGATGCCTATTTTCTGACCACATTTTTTTGTGCTTTTTAAAAATTAAGTGTACAAGAGCAAAAGAGGTACCAAAGAGAAAACAGCAAAGAAATAGTGCCGGAAATGTTATTGTGAAACCGTAAGTGATCATGGCTTCAGCTTGCTGCCAGTAGAAATGAGGACAGACTTCCCTTTCCAACACTGTCAGAAAGCCTGTCTGGGGAAGATGCCCAACAGTGCCCAGCCCAAGTTGCAGTCAACAGATGTTCTTTCTGTTAAGATGATCTTTCTGCTACGGCTCTTTTTAGTAAATAGGCTCATCCAGAGTAGGAGGTAAAAAAAATGTTAGGGCAAAAATCTTCCCCCTTTTTTGATGAAATAACTTGTTTTCAACTGCTTCAGCATAGCAGCTCCCAGGGAAAAGCAAATAAGAAAAACTGTCTCTAGAAATATTGCCATAAACTACATAGGTGTACTCACTAGTCACTTTTCTAGGAAGTTTCATGCATGTAAGGCATTGCCTTTGAGACCATTTCCCACAATAAAATTAAACATAGTTGAAGATACAAGAAATTTCTCACATATGAGAAAATTTTAAAACATTAATTTTATCTCAGTCTAAATAACCAGTCTGTGGATAAATTGCACAAAATATATTTGACAGTTCAAGAATAAGGGATATTATTTTGAAGAGATGCATCATATTTTTTCAGACAGTCTTGTGATACATTTCAGTCCTCACTTTACCCAGAAGACTCATTTCTTTTGCAGTATGAGCAGCATATGTGATATACTCCATTTATTCTGGAAGGTGAAAAATATGCTAGGACATATGTAAAATCTTAGGTGAACATATTGAAAGTTATGTAAAAAGTATATTAAAAACTTCCACAATACAAATAGTCAATTAGCACCAGGACTGGGAAGGGGGTTGTAATTCTGCTGTTGAGAGGTAACTTTTCAGCAAAAAAATCCTGTTAGTGGTTTGAATTGGGGTAGCCAAATCTTACTCAGCAGGTCCTTTTAGATTTTTGGAAATCCAGGCCTAACATGAGGTGCTAGAGCTAGGAAATCACCTCTTGAAATCCATTCCTGAAGTGGAATCATGAGCTGAGTGTGCTAGGAAGAACTATAAGACTCACCTCCTCACTTCTGAGCAGACAGAATAAATGAAAACACAAATGAAAAGCATCCATTCAACCTTCCTATTTATATAGCAGCCCTGTAACCCACCTTCAAAAATTAAATTTATGAAAACATACCAATGGAACCAATTTAGCATGTAGGAGATAAAATGGTGATGCAGGGTGATAATGGTGTCTCAAAGGGCAGAAGAAATTCAGAGTTGATCTCTGCTAAGAATATGTAACTCCATGTTCAGACTTGGGTCTCAACAATGTTAGTGGACATATTTTATTTCTCTGTCAGCCAGCGTTTAAATGTGACTTCATAAATACCTCATTTTTGTATATGCATGTACAAATATGCATAAAAAAATCTCAGGAAAAAAGTGATAGTTGATGTGGAGCAATAATCTTCTAGCAGAACAGTTTACAAAAGATGACAGAATGCAGGCAGCACAAGTAAACTTCTGGATGCCATGGGAAAATGAAAAAGCATAGATCAGATAACTAGGGCACAGATATAAAAACCACAACTGAATTATTAGATTTTAAAATAAATGTAGACTAGATCATAAACTTACAGGCATTGTCAATGTACAGTAAAGTTGAAAGAAAAATCCTCCGTGACTAAGGATGAGTGAGTTGTGCGATCAGTTAAGGAGATTGATCTGAATTCAAAATAAAAATGATCCCAAGACAAAAACTTCTACCTGTGAAGGGAAAAAAGAAACAAATGTTATTAAAAAAAACCCAAAAACAAAACCAAAACCAGACAAAACAAACAAACCAAAAAAAAAACCCCCAAAAACAAACAAAAAAACAAGCAAAAAAAAACCAAACTCCCCCCCATTAAGTATTCTATGTTGAGCAATAACGAGAAAAATGTTTTACAAATTTAAAAGTACACGGAGGAGAACACAATCGCTTTCTAAGAGGATCAAATGCTCAAACAGCATCAGTGTCAAGTGCTGACAGCCATCAGTCTTACCACAAGAAAAAATGTGTCATGTACACTTCTAAAATTCCCAACACTGCAGTGTAAAGCTTTAACACCTTTCAGTATATTAACAGTAAACCAACTGCCTCTGGAGAGGCTGGGAAATTAAAAAAACCCTAAAAATTAACATTTGAATTTAGTTGTTGGGCAGCAACTGGGTACCATATTAAGACTTTAAATTAATGGGAGCAGTGATGTATATTAGAAAAAAACAGATTTATTTTATAACAACTGTGCACCCACAGAGGATGGCAAGCCCTGTCAGAGCCCTGATAGTGACCCAGTATGTATCTTATCACCACATACTTCTAGTAGGGTCTCTTCAACACTCTTGGCTTGGACTATATGATCTCCAGAGATCCCTTGCAACCATTCTGTGATTATTTCCCCACCTGAAGAGGAAGATGACACTGACATACTTTAGGAAGAACACTGAGATCTATTAATTATATTAGATATTTAATAACTCAGTGTTAATAATATTTTTATTAAGTCAAAGAGTGGGTAAGCAGAAGAGTCTTAGTTATCCTGTAGCAAAAAAGTTATAGAGACACTAACATTTAGACACAGCATTTCTGTGAAATTTTCATTTAATTAAAACAACTTCCAAGTTTTTTTACAAACAACTTTCCAAGATTATTATAGCTGAAAGGAGTCAAGAATAGAAATCTTCATTTGTTTATTGTTTTTAAAGTAAATATTGTTTTCTCAACTTCCTTGAAAGATTGCTTTGAGTATTTATATTTATTTCTTCCTGCAACAGATGAGTAACACCTTGAGGAGAAAAATGTAAACCCAGTGACATCTGACTAGCATCTGAAACAAATGTTATTGTATGACTAACCCCCTACTTTTCTTTATTCCCTTTAAAGAAAAAAAACCAAGAATTCAATTTTAGTTTTCCTAATTACAAAATATACTTACCATAAATTGTTGACTGGTGCTAAGTGCTACTTACCTGCAAAACAAATCAAACAGACAGAGAGTTACATCATAGCACAATGAATGTAGGACAGTGGATATAATTTAGGTGGCTTGATGATCATCCCTTTTTTGAATAGCAGAGTTAGATGAAAAAATGGAGTGAAAGAAAAAAACTAAGGACTCCAGCTGGAATACTGATGATGTAAGAGGAAAGCTCAGTCTCAGCAAAAGCACTTTATGACTTGAATGTCACCGTCCCAAAGGTGATGGGGAAACTGCCAAAACTACAACTTGCTTGCTCTGACTCTCAGAATTGCTTCTGTCCCACCTAAGACAAGCCCTTTATGGGGTACTGTCTCCAGCATTTTTGTTAACCAGACTAAATTCACAGGAGCCATGAACCAATATTGTTTATCTTACACAGAATTTCACAGCTTAAATGAATTTATTAGCAAACTCCACTAAGGCCTGTACATGCTCACTGTGAGTTGAGTAAGAATAGGCCCATTACTGCATTTGACATTTCTGTGTCTTGGCCTCATTTTTCTTGTAAAAAACTTTTCTTCTTCTGAAAACCACAAACATCTACTAAACTATAAGCATCTGTTACTGTCTTTCTATCAAAGGTGACAAAATGGCAGGGTTGCAAGTTATTAATAGCAGTATCTTTAATCAAACAAAGATAGAAATATTGGTTAGAAAGAGCCTCTGGTCATCGTCTACTCCAGCCTCCTTTATTGGGAGTGCATAAAATTAGATCAATTCTTGATTGTAGGGTTCTTTGAAATAGAAATTTCAAACAAGAAGTTCAATAAAGGAACAACCCATGTTTAATTGACAAAATATTATGATTAAACAGTTCCCAGTATGTATTAGAGTCAGACACTGCATATTTTTATAGCAGAAATACTATTATTGTGGTACTTGGAGATACAAAGGTTTGAATTTAGAGTTAACAGCTTGCTCATTCAAATCCCAGCTTTGCAGGAAATTGTCTGAATAGTCTTTGGTGTGCAGCATCTTTGACTCTATTATACCAAGTACATGTTATTTATCCCTTAAATAAAAAAATGTATATGAATATGATAATTTTTAAATACATAATCCATACCATATCAAATTAATGATTTTACTTCATATACATGATGTCCAAATTCTAAATTCATAGACTTAGCTTTCATAACAGAGAAGTCTGACAAGTTCATTTAAAAATATAATCTATTATAATCCACCATAGCAATGATGTCTTTTGCTTTGAAGATTTAAAATAAAATACAAACTTGAACACTGAAACTTTTCAAAACCAAAATATTTCCTTTGGGATGAAAAATAAATAAACAAAAACAGGGCTGAAGGCAGAAGAAACAGCACAGCCTTAAAAATGGCAAGAAATTCTCTCTAATAATTTTGCCAATGATCATTGTTAAATGCATTTCATCTCAGCTCAAAATTTGAAACAGGTCATTTGTGCAGTCAAAATGAATTCAGAAGAGTTTCATAGGTATATTTTTCTTTTAAGCCAAGTTTGTTAATCAGTCATGCTAGAGAGTATAGAAAAACAATTTTTAGATTCCTATCAGGAACAGTTACCTTTCATATCTTGAATTCCCTATAGAATGTAAAGATATTAACACAATACACTATTCACAACATTATGACATGCTGTAATTATCTCCATGGATGCCGGAAACAATTTTGACCATTGTGATAGACTGGGTACTATCCAAAAGAAACAAACCCAGTACAGATTTTAAAATATATGGGTGCAAGTGCACTATACTTTGATCACGCTGACAAAAACTTGAAGAAAGCCAAGGGCAGCTGGGGCTGGGAAAGGATGATGCCAATTTAAACTTTAAGATTGACAGCTCTGTTTAGGATAAGGAAAGCTGAGTGGATGTTATTCAGCAAGGGAAAATCATTGCAGAGGAAGAGAAGATGTAGGAGTAATATATTAAAAATCAATATGGAACTTGAGGGCATGTTTAATGTAAAGCAAGCCAAATCCTTTGCTAAAAAATGTGGCCTTTGTGGTCTTTTGAAATTATTACCATAATTTTTTTTTTCTCCCCTTGAGCTAAGTACCTAAGAAGACATTAAAATATTTGTAATTGGCAATTAGTATTCAGAAACACATTTTAGCACGAGAAATAGAAATGTGCCCTGAGGAGCTCAGCCTTGCTGCCCTGGGCCAAGCCTGTCCCCAACACCAAGCCTGGGCAGACAGCCTCCCAAGACCTCACACTGCCACAGCACCAGGGGCACAACGTGACACCAGTGCCTGCTCCTGCACGAGTGAACCCTAGCAAAGCCCAAGAAAAGTGCCAGCAAGTGACAGTGAAGGCTCTGGGTGGCACAGACACACAGGTCTGCCACCCTGGTGACAGGGAGTGATAAGCACTGCTTGAGTCTTCAAGAATCTGAACTTGCAAACCAGCTGGAGGGAAGGAAAAGCGGCTAAGAAAAGCTTCTCCAACTAAAGTGAGCTCTGGGAACAATTGTAATTTCCCAGGAGATTCAGCTCCAGTGTTTGCACAGGTCTGTTACATGCTGCTTGTAATAATAATTCTCACCCAGGGTGCACTGCTTCCTCTAAGGAAGAACCAAGTCTCTTCAAATTGTACACATCTTCAACAAAAAGCTGACTGGCACTTCTCTATTTGCTCCTACTCAGGACAAGCATTTGGCTTGTGGTTTGGCTTTGCAACCTTCCCAGACCTGCATTTCCATAGCATTTCATGTCCCATTTTTCACTCTGGCACACTGGACAAGTCCTGCTTCAAGCTGGCCACAGAAACAAGGCCAGGATTTGGCCTCAAGATTTTCCCATTCCAAAAATTCCACTGATGCAACAGTTGCTGTCTTCATATGATGACAGTAAAATTGCACCCATAGTGCAATCTGATGCCATGCCTCTGAGGGTCACTTAAAACTACTGTCTTGAATCCTACCATGCACATTTTTCTCAAGGAAGGAGAAATACAGTATTCTCAATGATTCATAGAGAGCTCTTGAAAATCCTTAGCCAGCCTCAGGAAAAATTGGTTTTACTCAGTTTAGAAGGAAGTGGAAAACAACACAAAACCTGTAGGTGATCTTGGTTTTCTTTTTAAAGCCATTCATTGATCAAATGGTTAACTCATCATATAAATATATGGCATATCTGAGGCTGCAAGATACAAGGATGTGTTTCCAGCAAACAGGCTGTGATTCATTTGTTACTCCTAGGAAGTTACTTTACTCACATTTTGTACAGGCGTGGCTTCCAGGTTTTTACACATACATGTTATTCACACCACCAATGTCAATGTCCATTGGGGCAAAAAGGAAGAGTCACTTTTGTTTGCACAATAATCTATACCTCTAGAAGAACTCCCTAAAAAGAATAAGGATCATCCCAATAGCTCTCCAAAATTCCTACTGTCTTCTACAGTAATCCAAATAGAAATCTGCAATACTTCAGCTTCAGCAAAAATTTTATATTAAGACTAACAATCTCATTTGAGTCCAGGAGAGATCCCATGAACTGGATGAGCTGGTTTCTTCCACCTATGCTCAGATAAAAGGATTTATTTCTTTGGACAACAAATAAAAATAATGTTAAATTCTCTTTTAGCATATATTGCTGTAATGCACATGTTATTTCTCTGATAGGACTGTATTTCTGCTTCCCAAACACATCCTGTCGTCGTCCCCCCCCCCCTATATATTTACTATAACTGATCTACTTGGCTATGTCTAAGTTAAATACACATTAATAAAATCTATTGCCTAGAAAGTTTTATTCACTTCCTAAAAATAGTGCTCCAGCTTTTGAAGGCATTTAAGGTGTAACTTCAAAGATGTCACACACTGACCTAACCAAAGGCATGTTCAACCCAAAATTTGGATCAAGTTTTTGGTGCCTAAAAAAAGCATTTTTTAGCGTATTTCTTTGTACTCAAAGACATTTAATTCTGTCTTGGAGCTATAACTTAAAAACAGTTTTTTAGAAATAAGAATTTAAAAATCAAGAATTAAGTAATTTCTAAAAAAGAAATTTTAATGAATTTGCATTCACAAAGTTAGTGTTCTGGTATGAATCAGAACTTTATTTCTTATCAAAGAACAACAACCACATAATTCTCTCCACGCATAAAATGTGAACAGTAACTGTTATTCAAGCATTGGTAACAGGTATAAAAAGGCTTATATCAAACCTAGTGACTTTTGGAATCAGCAGTATTAAAAATTAAAAAAAAAAAAGTTTTAAAATTACATGTAGATCTTTGTGTACTGTCATTATACCCCAACACTTACCATAACAATGCACTTCATTTCTTTTCTAAAAACCCTAACATTTTTTGAAGTAATGGGGCAAAATCCTGGAATTCTAACTCAGTCAATCATTGAGTTTTGCTGGACCAAAGACTGTAGATTTTGTAGATTCCAAAACCTGGACAGGAAAATTTCTCCTGTTAATAGATCTTTATGTAATTCATTGATTTCTCTTACAGATCTGGATTACTGTGGGTAAATTCTCAGGTGGGTTGCAACAATTATTACTGAATATACAAACTCAGTTGATTAGCTTGAAATAATCTGCATCTCTTCCCTACAAACAAGCTCTCTCCCTCATGCTGAAAGGTCTTGGTGTCGGGATGAAAGCTGGTACATGAAAGATGCATCATGGTTGATCACCTTGCTATCAGCTTTTCCCGGTATGGCGATGTGAAAGCTCCAAATTCTATTTTCAAAACCACTCCTTTCTCCAAACAGCAAACACTCATTCATGTTAACAACAGAAAAACTACTCCAAAACAGCCACAACAATAGCTGTGATCATATGTGCAATTATGCACTACAAGAAATTTACGGAAGTTTTGTTCCAGAAGCTGGCAAATGTGCATGGATTTATTGAATCTGTGCTTTGGGTAAAGTCATTCATCCCAACAAATAATCTCAGAAGCTCAGTGGTCAGCAGGGTTGAAAGTCTGAGCTTATGCTAAAAGGTGACATCTGAAATGCAGTAGATATACCATTATCTTTAGCTTTGGACATTAATAAAAACTCCCACTGACACAAAATACAGTAATGCTGAGCTTTGCCAGGCAAAACTTCATCTTAAACCAACACAGCAAGGATTCATACAACAGTCTGCAGTTCCATGAATTCAGTGTAAACACTCCTATGGATCAATCTAGTTCAAAGACTTTTTTGGTCTAAAAACCTAGAGACACTGCAGCCACTGCCAGTGACTGACCTTGATTCAAACATCAGTTGATTATCTGGCAGACATCCCCTTCTTGACTTCCTTATGTTTCTTTTTTAGCTGCATATGCCTTTCCAAAGCATTGATCATTCCATCTCTCCTCAGCAAGGTTATTTTCTGCTCTCTCTTTTTGAATTGTAAATACTAGAATAGAAACTATTCTTTGGATAACTTTCTTTAATATTTTCTTCTTAAATATCTTTTAATATTTCCATTCTTTTCCTCATTTTGAACTCAAATGTCGTCTTACTATTTGTTTATTGATATTTCTGCATTCTGCCCTCTCACTGTTACACATACATTTAACACTAATCTGTTATTTTCAAGTGAAATATCCTTTCCATAAATTCTCTCATATTACTCTATTCCATTTATGGTCACTAAATACATAACAGTCTTAAAGTTAATTTTAAAATATAGAAATGCAGCAACTATGTAGAATTCTAAGTCATGCCTTCATAATCACAAATACTAGAACCAGCTTTGCAACTCTCTGAAATTCACTTTAATTTAGTTTGCTTCACCAACAGGCTATCCAAACCAAAACTCTTAAGTATATTAAAAAGCATTAGCTAAATTTTTTAATTGCATAATTTGGCTTAAATTGTAAGGGCATAAAACTATGCCAAATAAAATATACAATTGAAAAATAATCAGCTAATATTCTAAGGAAATGAAAAAATACTCAGAGTTGGAATGCACGGGTATCCAGCGTACACACTCAGTACACATCATTCGCTCTCTTTTACAAATGTCTCTCTTATGGGCTGACATACTTTTATCTTGGACTTCCTCAGCAGAAATGCACATACAAAGATGATGCCCAGTCAACTGAAACATCTGCAAAGTCCCTGGCCTAATGTGGGCTCCCTGCACTGTGACCTTTCCATATGCATGCAAGGTGCAGGCACTGGGGAGCACCTGGGATCTGCCAAGCAAATTGCAGACACACTGTTACTCCTGTTCATGTGCTCAGGAAATAACAGGGTACAACAGAAGCAAGTAAAATGCTACCAGATGTACTGAAACACCAGGCAAATTAATACTGAGCACAGTGTCTACCCTGAAAAACACAAAAGGCATATTGAGCAAAAGGCTGCCCCTGCAGACCCCCATGTCAAAGTCAGTTTGGCTTTGTCTCTTTTTCAAGTATTTTTACAACTGCTCCTTCTGAAGACTGCTCCAAGGCCTCACCACGTTCTAATTTTCTAATTAATAGTCTTCATCTATTCCCTCCCATTATACCTATTAGTGGTAATGAAGCGACAGAGAGCAGTAAGATGCCTTTCAAAGTCTTCATTTGACTTCTCTGAACAACCAAACTCTTTTACTCTTCCGTATTCCCCATAATCAATCATTTTCACAGCCCTGCTTTGTACCTGCTCCTGTTCAAATTCACCTCTAGCAGGAGTTGAGCTGCGTTTAAAAACCACCTCTGGAAATTCCTGAGCCAATAACTTTCAATTAAGCATCTTCCTCTTTTATGTCAGCATGTCACTAGTGGCTGGTGGTGATGGTGGTTCATGGTATGGCTTAGCAGAATACAACTGTACCTACAGCTGTCGTTTCCAGACTGATGGAAATCTCTGGGAATGGTGGCGGCTCACACTCCATAAACAGTTCTTGTTATCTGTCTCCAGCCACTGCAATAGAGTTCTGCTGATCGGGTTGTTTTAAAACAAGTTCTCAAATATTGAAAGAGCTTGCCCAGAGGAGTTTCAGATCTCCCTCCTTGGAGGTAGTGAAGATGTGAGTGGACACAGCCCTGACACAGAAACCCGATCTAATCAGACCTGCTTTGAACTGTACTAGATGACTTCTTGGAGGTCTCCTTCAACTTAAGTTATTCTAGAGTCCTTTTATTCTAGTGACTTGACTGGCCAATTTCTTAAGACTGATCAACAGTTATTATAAGTAAGGTACTACTCATTTCACCTACTTTGCAAGATTTAAGCCAGTGCTGCAATTTAATTTTATCCTCGTTTTTCCTAACTGCAACAATAAAAATGTTGTTTTCATTTGCTGTAGGCTTTTTGCCTACTTCCTAGGATCTGTTTTGAAAGTGGTTATTCATCGAAGTAGATCTGGAGTCTTTTTTAACCCTTCTTCCCAAGAAATTCCCAAGAATAATTTAGATTTTTCTACAGGTTTTGTACCTCTGACCTATGGAGTTCTAGTCTGACTCTTTATTCAGTTTTTGAGCTCATTGCTGTAGCTATCAATATGAACAAGACTCTTTAAAGTTGACAATAAAAGAAGATAAAACAAATTTAAAACCTACTTTTGTCCATTCAATCAATAAATTTAAGTAGCATTACAGGGAGTCTCTTCACAGGCATCATTTTGGCATACTTAAGTCTAGCCCAACAGAGGCACAATCCTCTGCTGGTACAGGGGTGGTTAAGTAAAGAAATCTCTCACATATCCTGAAATAACTGGATCCAACCATCATTCTCCAATATAAAATTAACAAGTAATACAGCATGGCTGTTGTGCATCTTATTGTGCAGCTGTAAGTCAGAGTCATATTCAAGGAATATAAAGTTCACAATTCATTTTGCAGTACTTATGATGCAATGTATGAACACAGATGTTTGCTGAGCAGTAATGAATGATGAAACTAAGAGCCAGACATCTGCACTGAGTAACACGAATAATTCAACTCCTGTTTGCTCCTCAAGAAGCACAGAGCACCTTTAAGCTGCAAATGCTTAAGTGTATTAGCTGTCAGATGCATGTCTCCCCACAACAATCTGCAGGATAGAGACTTGAATTATTTCTGCTCAATTAATCGCATCTCAGCCAGCATGGAACTCTGTAGTCCACTGACAGTATAATACCATTAACACCCATACACACCTTTCACCCTAACCTTTCAGGCCAAGAAGCTAACCATTCCTGGAGGCAAAAAAGCCTGGTCTTGCTATGGAGTCAATAAACCCTCTGGTTTCATAGGATGTGGCCAGTTTGGCTACAAAGGTAATTCCTTGCTCACAGGTGGGTATCACACAGAGATACTACCAATAAAGATTACTTTAGCTTGTCATCAGTGTTGTGGAAGTTAGCCCCAGCTAGCAGGAGGCTGGTATCTTCTCAGCTCTCTCCAAGTACATTTTCAACAACTGGGAGAGCTGGCTCTCATATTATGCTTTCTGCTGTAATCCTAAACTATCTGGAGCCCTTCAGTACTTCACTTCAATTCATTCTACTCTGCTAATTTACTTGCTCCGACTCTTTCAAGTCCTGAGAGCGCTCAAATAGAGCTCTTTGAGATCATGCTGCCAAAATAGATGAACATCTAGCTTGAAGCAAAAGGGTAACACTGTAAAAGTAAAAAAAAAAAAAAAAAATTAAAACAGCACAAGGCAGGCAGTGCTTTCCTGCAGACAAATATGTAAGACAATGTAGCAGACACACACTTTTGAAATGCAAGTAGGCTTTTATTCCTGGCGGTGCAATGAGAGAGGTAATTCCAGATGTGGGGGAAAAAACACCCCTCAAAAGGGGATTTGCAATGATATAGCACAGAGAAAGCCTGGAGCAAACTGGCACCATCTAGGAAGCTGGAACAGAGCCAAACAAATTATGGCCCAGGCTCTTTGGAGCCTTGTTACCTCCTTCAGTGGGAACTGCACAGGAAAAGGATGATTTTGAGAAGGTAGATGATGGGTATAGCCTTCATTGCACGTGGAAAGGGGTGTAAATTACAATCCCTTGTGTCTACAGAGGCAAAGCAAGGGTCACAATGCCTTACTACATTAAGCCACATTATGAAAATGCTTATATTGGTTCATTAATATTTGCACAGGGCTGAGAACATGCAAAGTGATGGGTATCAGCACAGGCACCAGCATGGTATATCAACTTTGACAAGTCCATGAGTGTTGTAACAAAAGAAAATACACTGTACTCATAACAATTATTGCCCACGAAACATGGTGTTTAACATATTGGGTCTCTACATAATTTCTGACCAGACAGAAAAGGGTATAATTAGTGTGTATTGTTATACTGAGTAATTTATTCTTCCAAAAGACAAAACATGTGCAATCATTAATAAATTACCTAAATTCAACCTATTAACTCACACATTTGGCACTGCAAGGCTATGTAAGTTCTGTATTGTTTAAACACCTTTAGTCAGATTTAGTACAACACCTTATGTTGTACTGTCTGGTGAAAGAAAGGTTATTTTTCAGCTTTCTATTTTTTCTTTATTTTTTAATTCTTTTGTCACTCTAGCAGACCTCAAATCAACACTAGGTTTTAGGATTACATGCTGAGTTCTACTGCCTGAGCTGAGTACCTCAGCATCTCAGAAAGTCAGTTTTGATAGGATGCTGCTGGAGCAGTAAATACTATTAACAGAAGAAATAGCTGTTCTCTCCACTGGGTAAAAGAGTGAAAGCAAGAGGGACTGCAAAAGAACCTCTTCCCCCAACCTCTGTGCCCTTGCAGGGCAGACCCTTTCCTCCAGACAGGCTTTCACCTGAGCAATATTTGCTCATTTCCTGGATCAAAGCAAATTCTACAGGGCCTTTCTTGGTGCCCTTTCATATATCTCTGCCATCCCCAAAGGTTGTCTGTGTCTCTCCACCTCTTCCAGCCGCAGAGGCAGAAGTCACCATATAAACTTGTCAGCTCTGCTCCAGCAGTCTCTCCTCCACAGGCTTCCCTAACAGCACTCGGCAAAAAAGCAGCCTGCCTTGTACCCCAAAGGCATCTGCTTTTGGGGTCACAGGGGCCAGGGCAGGCTTCCCCTCCCCTTAGCTACAGCCTATTAGAGGAGCATGTGGCAGGAAGGGAACTGTTAAACTTCAAGCAGGTTAATAATGAAAAACCCCTCAAAGACTGGGGTTGAGGCCAATCTCACTTAATACCAGTATTAATGACTGGCACAAAAATATAAAAACGAACAAATAAATTCTCTGAGACCTAAATGTCTGGAGGGGCTGGATTATCTTGAAGGGTAATAGAAATGGGATGAAATGGGATAAAATTTAATAGGTGTGTGCAAGGTCAGACGCTTTAAGACTAGTAACAAGACTCTCTGCTATAAACTGTGAGGTTGTCAGATGGATGAACTATGTAGAGAGAAGTATATTTGTGAAGAATATGGGATGTCTGTGAATCATCAGCCATGAAAAGAGTAAACACATCAGGTGATGTATATTCAGAAGAGTAAAGGAAGATTAATTCTCATGGTAAATGCCCCTTTGAAATACTATGGACAGTGCCAGCCATGTTAGAAAGAGTCCTTCCAGCCAGAACAGCCCCAGAAATGGGCTTCAAAACCAAGTAAGGTAATGTCACAGGAGAACCAAACAACCTCACTCCTTACTCTAGCAAGACCAGGACAGGAAGGATACTATTCCTGTCTGGTCATTTACCAGTGAAATTAAACAGTCCAAAAGTGACAGCTAAAACAGGTATAGGTTTTAGAAGAAAATAAGAAAAAATAAGTCTAGCAGAGATTTTTGGAAGTGCCTCATCTTAGACGGAGTTTGAAAATTTCAGAGGAAAGTGAAGGTCAGAGGTAAAAATGATGAAACAGGACCTCATTTATAGTACGAAAATTACTTCCTATGTGATACATATTGGCACCAGATTGTTCTTCAAAACTTTCCTCTGTGTTTCTCTGTACCACACCTTCACAAAGTTTATTTACATTTTTTTAGCATTGCTGAATAGTAGTGGCAATATTTTCCCCCTCCATTTCTTGCAAGAGTGCCAATAGCTTTTTTACTTTTCACACTACTGCTGAAATACTGCATCTCTCAAACACCTGAAGGTACACCTGACATCTTTTACCTACTGTACCCCACAGAACCTCTTTGCAACACAGGGAAGTAAAATGTGCCCATTCTGCCTTGCTCCAACTGCCTCCCCTCAGCTGGTTGTTATTATTTTTGTGATTGCTAAAAGAGTTTGCTGCATTCCTTCAAACCTATGCTGTCACACTTCCCTAGCCTACAATGAGCCACCTGTTAGAGATACAATTGCACTGCCTCCTCCATCCAAATGCCACTGCAGATCCATCCCTTCCCATTAAACAAGACCACTTGTTGTAGAGCAGCCTTGTCCTTAGCCTTACACCATGGTAACTGCCCACAGGTTATCCTCAGAGGGAAAAAGCATGCAAAATACAAATCAGGCTGCCAAAGAGACTAAACCCTGTGAAAGACAAAATCTGCAACAAGAAGGCCTGAAAAAGTTGTATAAATAAGGCACCAGCAAGTATTTTGAGGAATGAGTTAAAGGAATTAAAGAAAAAGTGGAATAGAAGAGTTTTCTTGGTCTCAAATTCTAAAAGCACCAGAGACACACACAGTTCCTCAAGAGTTCTCCCTGTGCCTGAGAGTGATTTCAGAGAGCCAGAAACATCTCATCGATGGTGCTAAGTAGAAATGTGTTCTGTGTTTTCCTTGACTCGCCCCACTCACTACAGAAACAGCTTCTGGAGAAGGACAGCCAACAGCTCAGAGCTCCAGCTTGGATAGTTAGCAGAAAGAGCAGAAGAGCAGTGAAATTGAATGGGCAGAAAATGAAGGCCTTCCCTCAGAGGAATGTGTCTGCAATCCCCTGATAATAAACAGCAAAGACATTTCTTAAGAGAGCTGTTTGCTCTTGAAAATATTAATTTCATCAGATTCGGTTTGGTAAACATTTAAACAGAAAAAAGAAAAGAACATTCCTGTTAATTTCAACAATACTGAACCTGAAATATTCCTATGCCCCTAAACCAGAATATTATAGAATGCTATTTTTTCCAAGAGGAATGACAGAAAATTCAGAAATGTTTAGCTCTCTCGGGGAATGGAAATCTCAGCTTCCAGTCATCTTTCTCAGGTGTCACTGACAAAAGTAGGCTTTGGATTGTCCCCATGCTTTAAGTTTACTTTAAGTGGGTTCACAGTATACCTTTTTTCTGGGGAAAAAAACCCACATGTAATTATGTAACTAATAGCAGCACTGACCTCTTCTGTTGCCCCTTTCCAGGCCAGCTTTATTTTGTAAGCTGGAGACAAATGGTCCCTTCTTAAAAGTTAGGTGCCAACTGTGAAACCATTAATTTAAATAAACAAAAAGACATTCACAGACCATGACCCAGAAGCATGATCATTTCCTCCTTACGCTACGTCTATTACCTGGACTTCACTTTTCCGACAGCCTCAGACTCAAGCCCAGAGCTCAAAGTTGCATCTAGTTTGTAAGTAAAACAAGCAAATTGATTCCTCCAGCTCCTTCTGTTAAAGAGCAAAGGTATTTTTCACCTGCTCTAGGAGAACCACTTAAAAATTCCAAAGGCCTTAAAAATGTCAATATAAATGAGTTCCAAAAAATGTTCAAGAGAAACAATTTTCTCACTTTCCATGTTAGAATCACTCTTTCACAATGACTGCACACTAGAAAACTGAAATTGTTGCCAACATGAAAACTACACTTAGATCACAATATGAATTAATGAGCTTGCTATTCACCTTTATCTCCCTCTTCTTCAATGCTTTCTTCCCCCTCCCAAATAAATGAGCCATGTTCCTAATAAAGTGCTTGAAAGGAAGGCTGGGAAATTTAATAACAAAAAGTTCTCCAAAATTAAGTTTCTGGCACTGCTTTAAAAAAAAACAAATGTTATTACTTGGTCCTTTGCTTTTCTCCAAAGCAAATTTCAGTCCTTTGAGTACCACACAAATATCAAGCAGATGATTTACAAACCTCTCATTTGGCAATTTGCCTGGTCCAAATAATCAACTATAATAGGAATTGCCAACTGAGTATTTAAAGATTCTAGTATAGGAAAAGAAACATTACAGAAAAAGAAAGCCTCTGTCTAAACTATCAAATACTAGAGTTTCAATGGGGCACAAATTTTTGAGCATGTTGATGTTCATAGGAAACAGAAGAGAGCATTAAGAAGTGAAAACCCAATGATAATTGCTGGAGTTCTTATCACATAATAAGTTTCCTAATCTCAGCTCTTCTGCATTTGCTGCACTGAAGACAACAAAGAGGAAAATACATGTTTGCCTTATTCAAGTCCAAAATCAGGAAAGAGAAAATATTTAGTGAAGCAAACCCCGACTTTTCCTCTGCTCATGTCTTACTAAAAGGAGCTATCAAAATACTCCTGACAATTTAGGAAACTAAAAACTGGCAACTAAGTTGGTGAAAACTTAATCAGGAAAACAAATGCACGGCTATTTCTCTAGTTTTGCATCAGCTATAAAGTTTTCGGGCTCTTTCTTACGTAGCTCTCAAAGAATAGTCTACAAAAATCAGGCTCCACTGAATTTTCTAGGAGTTTTCCTGTTGCATTGGGTTAGGACTGCACCATAATGCAATACTTAATTCTATAGAACCATTTGGCAAACAGCCCACAGGCTAAACTAAGAGGATCTGGTATTGACATACATATCACTTCCTTGTGAAATAAAAATGGGCCAAGAAATTGGATTTGGAGTTTCAGGCTGAAAACCTGTTAGGTCCTGTGCAAGTTTACATTTAGACACATTAAAATTTTGAAACCTATGCAAATTACACCTTTTACAGGCAGGGAGCTCATCAAACTATTAATTTTTTTACTGAGAAGAGTTGAGAAGAGGCATACATGTATCAGAAGCACACAGATGACTCTGACATCCATTTTGTGATTAGTATGTTGTCTATCCAACAACAGCAAAGCATTCAGATGAATTAAAGCTACAAATTCTACACCATTTTTCACATGCTCAGAAAATTCTACTGGAAATTGTGTTTTAAAGTGGCCAGAATTTTCAGAAGACTATGAATAATTTCTAAATAGCTTCTTCTAAGTTTAGAAGAAATGATGGATGAACAGTTATTCTTCAATTACTACTTTAAATAAAATAAAAGGTTGAGACTATATAGGGAAACTTTGACCCTATGAAATATAAAGAGAAGTTAAGTATGCCAGAATTTAAGATTTAAATTCAAGTACCACTCCAGCCTTAACTATTTGATGTAAATCATTAATGAAAAATAATACCTGTTTTATTATTTTACCTTAACTCTAAAACTTCTAATAATTTTTTACCAGGAAGTTTAGCAATGAAATATGTGTAAATAGTATTACTGAAACATTCCATATAATCTTGATTCTATCTTTATGTATCTCCCACATACTCACAGATTTGTGAAAAATATACATAAAATATTTTATCTGTGTAACTGTCTCCAATGGTAATATTAAAAGAAGAAATCTATGAATGCTCGCAGAAGCCTTTTTTTCTCCCACAGGAAATGTCAAGATCTCATGAATAACTACCAAGAATAAGATTTTTGCATAGAATTTCTGATTCAGCTACAAATAAATTGCCATAACGTGGCTGGACAATTCCCTGTGCTTTGAGATCTACAGGAGGCTTACAAACAAAATCCCATCGCCACATTAAGCATGTTAAGTGCAGAATGGTTAAAAAGCATAATCTCCCTTACAAGAGTGATGTGGAAAAGTGCTTCCATGCCACCACTGCCAGCATATTTGAGGCTGTGGTGGGGCTGGAGGTATCCAAGCCTCGCTTGTTCCTTCAAATGCCTTTTTCAGCAAGATCTGTTAGCACAGGCTCTTGGCTGGTCTCCTGTCTTGCAAGCAGTGTAAATCACTTCCAAAATCTTCTGTCTTTTAAACAGCACAGGAGACACTGGTTTAGCTTAATTAAAGCAGGTCCCCCTGATAAAAGGTCAGGTTATGCCCTTAAAAGGTTAAATTATGCCACATAATCCAATTAGGTTTTGTTGTGGATAGGCACAATTAAAGCTGCTTTTTTTTCCCTTATGAATAGGAATTGTATATTTATACCAAGAGCAAAAACACCTCAGTGAAAACTGGCAGTGTGAATAATCCTTGGATGAATGAGAAAAGCCAGAATCCATAAGCAACTCCAAGAAGGATTCCCAAGTGGAGAATCTCATCCTGAATGACACTACTTCTCAGAGATGAAAAGGGAGCCAAGAGAGATTATCCTCTACATCTTCTTCATGGCTGGTGTAAAATGAAGTGGCATTTTCTGAAAAAAACCCCAGCAAATTAAACCATGTAGCTTATAGATTCACTATAGAGCTACCCAGCTGTGCTGGGAGGAGATATGCTCTCCTCCTGAAAAGGAATCATTCATGGCTTCTAGCACCAAAAGGAACAAAGTTCTTATGCACTCTTACAGAGGAACAATTAACAGGGACCTTCAGCTTTACTCAGCTGAAAATGTCAGAAATGGTCTTCTCTAGTTTTAGACTGAATTCAGAAGCAAGTAACCAAATAAAAATACATCATACAGTGGATTCCACATTTCTGGAGCCTGCTTCTGATACTCTTTACAGGACTGACAAGAAGGGTGTGGCTGAGAAGAGCTGTATCTGGCCTTTCATTAGAAACAGGCTGCATTTCACTTGAGAAGATGCCACTCTACCACACATCATCTGCTTTAACAACACAGAAGTCTGGGAGAAGTGGCACTTGCTCTTATAGCATCATTTGAAGCATCCTCAGCAGATGGCAAGCAAAGACACACACTGAGGGCATACAACAGCCACCAGGATACAGCTTTGACACTGATGTCCCCAAAGGGGTTGTGCACCACAGAGTGGACTGTGCATCCCAGTGGCAGGTAGGACAGCAGCTTCCTGGGTCTCTGTGTGTCTTTGTGCCACTGCATAGAGGTGGCTCACCACAGCTCAGCACCCCTCCACTTACTGCACCATTCCTTTCAGTGTTACTGTCCACAGGATTACTTTTAAACTGCAGACCTCAGACGAACCTGGAAAGTTAAATCCCCTGGAGAGTGAGTGCAAACAGGATTACCTGTAACTCCTACTTCTCACCTAGCTGCACCACCATCGCTTCTCTGACCTCTGCAGCAGAACAGAAATCACACAGCAGAACAGCAAAGGATTTTGGGGTGTTATTTTACTTTTTCCTCCCCAGAGAAAGGAAGTCAGAGAACACTACTTGTTAATATTTTTATTCTGACTGTACACTTCCCTCTCTCTTCTGGCTTGTGACATTTCATTGCTGTTGCTGACTGAGGTCTGCCACACTTCCCCACAGAGGGAAAAAGCACATATAAGCCAGTCTGGCAAATACTACCCTCCCCTTGGACACTCATACCTCTCACTCAGCTCAATAGGGCTCTCCTCTGCAGCACTAGTTTTCATCCTCATTCCCTTCCTGCAGCAGAAGCAGTGCAGTGCCATCCCTTAATCAATAAAGTAAAGTGCAATAAAATAAGTGCCGCTCACGCTGTTGCAAAATCCCCGGGCAGCTCTATCTGGAACTTTGTACTACACTGACTGATTGGAGTTTTCATTGCCTTCCCGGCCCCTCGGACACCAGCACCTCAGAGGATTATATTTGTGCTCTTTCAAGCAATAACAGTGAGTTTCTGGGTAAACAGAAATGTAATACTTCAGGGTGAAAAAGAAGATTTTTAAACAGAAAGCAGTCACATCACTTGACTGAAATTGATGGACAGCCTTTTGTCAATTCCTGTACTTTTATCTATAGGGAAGATAATCCCCTACAGTCCTTTGAGAGAGACCCACAGCAACCAACAGAGAAAGGCTTAAATTAAACAATCCGAATGCTACTTTGGTTCTGCATTTCAGACTTCAGAAAACTTTGGCTTGGCCAGTTCAAGAAACAGATCTTAATCCAAAGTCCAAGCCCAGAGCAAAGGTGAAAAAATATCTGGGGTCTTTGGAGTTCAGTGTTCAAGACATCGTAAAACTTCCTAATTGTGATACTTTTGGTGACCAACACATAAGCCTCAGAAAATGCAATCTCTTCATTCAATGCAGTCCTGCAGCAACTGAAGATTTTCTTATCTTCATTTCAGTCAATATTTCTTTTAAATCTTTTTGCCTGTATATAAAGTGGGCTGCTGTTTCAGGACTACATCAGCCTTGTACAATAATGAGAACTAAACATTCCTGCCCATAGAGTTTGCTTATTATTACCCTGAATCTCCTGATAATTTTCTCATGACTCCATATGGCTATATATTTGCCTTTATGTCTCACCTTGATTCCTATTGTAGGATCTTTCCTAGACTTACCTGTAAATAATTCTTGTAGACAAAACAAAACAACAACTAAAAGAAGCAAAAGTAGCAGTGAAATATTTTCTGTAAATACAAATAGCTTAGGCAATAGGCTAAACTCATTCCTCTTAGAGGATGGGAGATTCCCCTTTGATTAGATTTCAGAGGAGAAGGGAGCAGACAATTAGAAGATGAGACAACATCTCCCACTCTGGAAAGACTGTTTGAAGTGTTTCAAATACTTTTTTTTACATAATTAAATGATAAGCACGTTTGGTTTTTAGTTTTTACAATACTCAATTTTAAATGCAACTGAATTTCATTCATTTCAGTGTTTAAAAAACATTTATTTGTCACTCCATCAAACAGTGATAAGCAAAATTTCCCTTTATTAGTGTTGATTTCTATTTATGTATATTTATCTTAAACTCCTTCCTCCCTTCCAATGACTAAATTTTCTTTATGTGAACATCTATATTTTGGAGCATCTATATATGATTTTTTTTCCAAACATAAATAAGACAAATAACCTTGTTTTTGTAAAGATGACTACAAATATCTTGAATTTAATTTAAATTAAAATTATTGAATTGAAGTTAAATTAAAAACTGAAGCTAAATCCATAATGCGTATTCCTTTTAAGTCCTATATAAGCTGCAAAGATCTTTATTCTTTTGTTCATCTGACTTAACAAAAACACCACTAAAACAAAGAAACAAATGAAAAAAAGTTATTTATTTATTTATTTTTCAATTAATTCTATTCCGTGCATATAACCCAAGACGGCATTTCTGTAAGACAGAGGCAGCTGGCAGCAAAGTTTCCTGTCTCTGTTTTGTAGGTATCTGTAGTTGCCAGCTATTTGGAAGAGTCCCCAGTCTTGTCTCACAGCAAGTCAGGCTGCATACCCAGATGGCATCAAGCCACAGGAATTATGTCAAACTGCAAAAGACACTGAAAAAGGAACAGCTTATCGTAGAAAGACAAAAAAAAAGAAAAGTGACTGGACTATGAGGGCAAGACAAAACTTTTAAGGTATTTAGAATGAAAACCTCCACAAGAAGATCTTGTACCTCTGGATTTCAGAATATCAGCTAGTATGGGATCATCTGTCCTTTCAGTGGAAGTGTTACCAGCATGTAACACTTCCAAGCTGTCTAACAAGCTGTCTAATCCAATCCTCCTGATCACATTAAGAGAATTTATAGTATCTCTTTGAGCTCTTAACTGAATCTAGACAGATGTCATTTTAATAATAATTTCTTTAGGGCACTCAAAACTTCATAGAGCCTTGACCAAGTGAATGTAGCTTTGAAGTAATGCACTTTTGTTGGAACAGCTACAATGAATCTTATACTCCAGTGAGCTGCTAAAGAGCTTTTACTGTTCTAGCCCACAGTAAGGAGATACAGAAATTAATACAGATATATTGATTAATCAGCCTATTTGACAACAGTTGAGATGATTATGTCAGTTCTGCACCTCAGAGAGCACACTTAGCAGCGAGCTCAAAGGGAGCTCCAGCACCTATGTGCCACCAAGGGACAGATTAAAGCACACCAGGCAGCATCTGCTTTGCCACCACCAAGCAAATCATCAAGACTCTTCACAGGGACTGCAGAGAAATTTATAGCGAAGGTTCAGCACCAGTGAAGGGCCAGGAGCCATATAGAAATCGTAGGAAACAGAAAGCAGAAAGCCACAGAATCGCAGTGTTGAGGGACAATGAGAACTCAAAGTGAAAAACAAAATTCAAATTCCCGTCCTCATACTTGGCCACAATTTGAGCCGCAGCTGCTGATGCTCCCTTGCACCACAGGGGAAGGTTATTTTTAAAGAAGAAACTTTGAAAACCATGCAACTGTTCCTAGAAATTTTCACTATTTTAGAACATATAAACCAGAACTGCAAATCAGCTTTGCCATTCATACCCTGGATTGTTGTTTTCATAGGCTGTCAAACCGTCTGTCTCTGTACCTTCACTTACTGATTCACTTGTCACTTATCTTTAAAGAAAACATCTTAAAGATCTTGATTTAATAGGAAGAGCAAAAGGAAACATAGAACAACACACTATGAAAATGCCTTATAAAACATCTGTTACAAAACTTCAGTTTATTGCTTAAGGGATGGCAGCAGGTGTCCCATGCCCTGAAGCTGGTGAAAAATCTCTTCTCTCCTGTAAAGCACATCAGCAGTGTCAAACTCTGATCATGAGTGTGGTTCATCAGTTGTTTAGTCAATCTAAAAGCCTCAAGCTTGAGTGTAGTCTGAGAATGAGAGATCAGAAGCATGAAAAAGATCTTATCATTCATTTAAGAAAATTATTTAAACTGCAAGAAACTGAAAGACAGACCACAATTTTGGTGCCTAATAACTGCTCTAATGTTAATATTAGTTAGCAAGGCTTGTTAGCTGATTTCAGCTGAGTTACACTTGCCTTTTTTTACTGATCCTTTCTCTTCTGCCATAAGGTTAGGGTGAGATTAGGACATAATTTGTATGGGACACTTCTCTGTTCCTACCTTGGGGATGCTGCCGAGTGAATATTTTGGGATTCTGAAAGAATCAGCTATAACTCAGAGTGGTAGAATTACGGTGGGAGCACTTCAGTTTTCTCTTTGTAGGTATTCACTCCCACTCCATCAGCATTCATCTGCAGATATTATATTTTTTGCTACAGGTAATAATAGTAAATTTCAATTTCCCTGACTTTCTTTTCATCTAGCACAATTTCAGTGTAATTCTTTAAGTCCTTTCTATATTGATGGCCATTTTGGAGTCTATGGGACAGGGAAAATGTCTTCCAACCAGGCAAACCTACTCCAATCTCCCTTTGCCCACCAGTCTGAAACAGCGCTGCATATCAAACTGGCCATTCCCTTCTTTCCCATCTTTTCTCCTTTCACACACCAAAAAAGTCCAAACTGTGCTATGAGAACTAATTTTGATAACTGAACTTTTAAGCCATTTTTAAAACTAAAGCCAGACTGTCCAGTATGCTCCATGAAACAGTTTTTGCAAGCATTTCTTCTGTTCCCTCATCTAAGCTACAGACATGAGTCTAAAACAGATTATAGGTGTTTTCTTTATTTTGCATCAACTACTACTGATGATTAAATTGCACATCATGTTTTCTCTACCACAATGTTTTAGCTGCTCTATTGTTTCCTGGCCTTGCTTCTTCGGAACTTAATGCCCCTGTGGTACTACTTCACAGGTGACTCTGCAGTTTCAGATGAGTTTTGCATATGCATCCTGCAAAGGCAGTTGCAGGCAGGGCACGCAGGGTGCCCAAAACAGAACTACACACTCCCACACAGCCAGGGGAAAAAGCCAGATGCATCTCTAATTTCCAATCTGCAAATGAAGTATCCTGTTTAATTTTGGGCTATTACATAATTTTCACCACACCATGCATCTTTAAACTTTATGGGATCCTAACAACATTCTGACTCCAGAAATTTTACAGGATTGCTAAATGCTGCTGTAGTACTACCTTGCCCAGATTGAAGAGAGCATTCAAATTTTTCAAGCTTTTTAACTGATCATATTTAGGCAAGATACATTATAGCTTCCAAAAGATTTAAAATGACACAAAATTAGTCATTTCTTAGTCCAGACTGCTTAAGATTTACAAAACTGGTCTGATTTAAAAGGAAGGAAAAAATTACCTTGAGGGTATCTAAGCTCATAGAGTTATTAGCCTGAAGCTCACTGAAGAGTAATACTGAATTCATTAATTCCTAATATGGCAAAATAGTTAAGGTGAAGAACACAGTCTCAAAATCCTCTGCACCCCATTTCTATTTAAACTACTTATTGTTTAGGCTGCCTAACTTTCCAGCCTGCAACACACTGCCTGCTTCAAAACCCAAAGCGGGATTGGGGCAATTCAGCTTCACCTTAGCAGCCAGCACATGGTAGAACTGCCCCACAGCAGGACTTCTCAGCTGTCGCATGTCTGTGTCTGCACTTGTGATGCAGGAGCAGGATCAAATTTGCCTGCTTCACAACTAGTTCTGGAGAAGCAGCAGATGCAGTAACATCATGCTTAAGGAATTGAAAAAATAATAAAATCTGATTTTTGCCACTTTCTGTGATAAAGGAAGTGAAGAAAGCTATTTTTCTATCAGTAACAAAGCCAAGATTCCTGGTGTTTCAGCTACTGATTCTTACCAGTTCACTTGGACATTTTCAAGCTGTCCTCTGAATTATAAAGACCAAAAATTTATAGCAAGCAAGAAACATAAACTGAGTTTGCTGAACTTGCCTTTCAGTGGGTAGAAGATGACTCTTAGCTCTGTATTTTTTTACTACTGATCCCAGATCAGCCACACACATTTCTACCACAGCCCTTGAGAACATGTCCCACGTGGCTTATCCAAGGCACAGGTCCAGGAAACTGGGCACTAAATATCTGAGAGCTCTCAATAAACACCAAAGTGCAAAAATGACACTTTATTGCAGCTGACTGACACTTGTAGCCCCAGAGACAGAGAGAAATTGATGAAAACACAGAAGTGGCAAATGGCACAAAGAAAACATTTTATTTGGCCAGTCTCTGTAGAAGGGAAAAAAAATAAACTGATAAATAAAAAGGTCTTCACTTGATGACAAGTTACCCCTTGGACCTGAACCAGTCCAAAAGGTAGGGTAGCTTTATTGCATAGTAACAGAAATAATCAGACAGATTGGAAAAGTTTGTTTACTGTTTTGGCAAAGTGTTTAAAATGCTATCAGATCATGTTTTCTTCCTGACATTCATTAATGCTCTTCCTGTCTCAAAAACTAAATAAGCAAGTAAGGTAATGATCCTCAAAGAGATTTCACAGTACTGAACTTGTGGTACCCTCTCCCTCATCAAAACACATGACTTCAACTGCTGTAATAAAATATTCACTGTGATAGTAGTGACCTCATGACATTCCCTGGGTTATATTCACTAAAAACAATATCCTAAATTCTATTTGAATATAGTACTAGAGTAAGAATCAATTGTGAACATTTTTAAATAAAATGGAATAAAACAATAAAATCTTGCAACAAATCTGCTTGCTACATGTACACAGTCAGATTTTCTGGCTGAAGAGCAAACCAAATGTTTTCCTTCTACCAGCAAAGCTGAGCCAGCTCTCTTAACCCATGGATGAAGTTTTCTTTACTTTTTAAAGTAAGTGCTGGCTGAGTCCACTTGCTGGACGTGAAGTCACACCAGAAGCTTGCCATGAGAAGGCCGGGTGGAAGAGACACAGCACAAGGACATCCACATCCAAGAGCCACCTCCCCTTCCCTGTTGGACACATACCTGGCTCCACTTGCTGTGCATGTGGCAGGAGTTATGTGATTTAAGCTGAGTTGGAGTTCAGCAGTTATGTGTGCCAAATTTTGTTCTGGATAAGGCATAAATCAGCTCTGGCAGGCACGGATATCAAGACACTGTGTTGAAATTTTGGGTGGTCCTCAAAGAAACAAGCAGCTTAGAATGCCAGAAGTTCTTATGTGCGACTGATTCATATTTTAAAGCCGCTCTACATTGCAAAAATTCCTTACAGAAACCTTTGGTTCTAAGGTATTTCAAATATTAGCTTAATAGACAACCATAAAAAGCAGGAGACTATCTGCTATTTTAAATAATTATTAAAAATAACAAGACTGTATTAGGTATGTCTGCCACAAAATTAATGGATCTACAGTAGTACTCATGCTCTAAATTAAAAATTCCCTCAATTATCCACAGACTTTAAGTACATTGAACACTATGTGTTCGAAAAATAAACTGAGTTCAAACTAAACTTTCTATCATAGCCTTTTCTTAAAAAAAAAAAAAAGAGAACAGCAATTAAGTAAAGAGATTGACAGTGAAATAGAACATGCTGTAATTGTTCATCTTATGATCAGACATTACCTGATATGAATATACTCATTTAAGAGAGCAACACTTTTTCAGCTGCCAAGAATATGCACACATGAAAGGAAATGCTGACTGCTTCAGTGAATTTAATGGTTTATCTCTAGTCTCAAAAAAGGTGACAATCTTCAAGAGCATCTACCACAGTCATTGCCACCCTGTAAGAACACTAATTAGAGAGGAGTCTGACTGAACCCTATATCTGTATTTTCTTCATTTGGCTGTTTGATAAGTTCCCGGTTACAGCTTTGTTTGTCTTCCATGAAAAATAAAATTTCAATGCTAAAAGCTATAGTTTCTCTTGTGCAGAAAGCTTTCCCACACTCTGACTCATCTGCAATTCAGAGCTACAACACAACTTCCATCGAAATGTCAAATCAGAGTGATGCAAAATTAGCTTACTGTTATCTTTTTCTAGATGAGGACTATGCTCCCCATAAGAGCATCTGATCTCATTACACGAGTCCCATGTCTACAAGATTTTCTGAATGAATTATTACTGATTTAGGTGTGATATAGCATGCAAACTGCCAGAGGCATCTGAAAAGCCCTGTCGTCAGTTGATGCATAATTTCCTTCAGTACTCAAAACAAAAGCAAGATCAGGTGGGCAGCAAAGATGATTTCTTCACATGCAGAAATGTCTTATTACATCTCTCCTCTCTACCATATTACTGCTTACTAGAGTAGTTCATAACTCATTTTCCACAAAGCTATCTACAATCTGATAACCTAAGTATATCCAAAGGCCTTCCTACCCTTCTGCCATCCTCTTTTCATTTTCCTCCTACACTTCCTGAGCAATCATCTTCCAAATGGAGACCATCATAACACCTCATCTAGACTTTTTCAGCTAAAAATCACTGTTTCATGATTTCTCTGAAATGAGAGCCAGTGCTCCATCTCACATTCCTGACCTGTCAGCACTGCATGGGCAGTCCAAAAACCACACAACTCCCACACTGTGCAAGGCTGTGTGGAGCATGCATCTGTGGAGGAAAAGGGAGAGGAACTGAGGTAGATTACTGCCTTTTTTTGATATTTTGGAAATGAATGACAATATTCTACAAGCTGTTGTGATGATATGAGCAAATGACAGGTACATATAACAAGCTCACAGATAAACGACTGGATTTTCTATTAAACACTTGAAATGTTCTCCAGTGGTAGCAGAAGAGAAACTCTGCTGGGGAGAAAACAATGTAAATTTCAAGAGTATTTCCAGCCAATGATATCTCCAGCCAGTTGTTATGTAGCCCGTTGCCATGTCACACAAGCAATGTCTCCCGATGTGCATTTTTGGGATAGTGGTAATGTCATGACTACAGAACTAGGGCTGTTGTTCTCAGGCACTACAGTAGAAAGGCACTGGACAGTGTCTCATCTGAAGGAACCATGCCATTTTGTTGCCCAAGCCAGGGGTTAGCATGGCATTCAAAAGCACAAGTTCAATTTCTGTATTGATAAAAATAAAAAAAAAAAAGATTAATTTTACATTGGGATGACTATACTACTGTGCATGTAAGAACAAAATACACACAAACCAGCTCAGTAAATAATCTGCCAAATTAGACTACAGAGATAAACTCTCTTCAGATTATTGTCATCAATATATATGAGAGCTGTAAAATCTCTTCATAGCAGAAATTCAGGTTACTAAATACTCAAAAGAAAAAGCTTGTCATTGCTGGCTATGTTTCCTACTAGACTAGCTTTTTGCCACAGCAGACTTGAAACACGGTGAAGAGCTTTCATTTCTAAAAATCCCATTGCACAGTAACATTTTTTTCAAATATATCAGCATATTTTAATATACAATAATTCCATCTAATTACTTACAGAGCCCTGGCAGAAGTTCTGAGAGGGCAGCTCATGCCCAGAGGCCATGCAAGACACACCAAACAGAGAACACCCACCTGCACATCCAACAGCTTCATCACTCCAACCATGGCAGAGATGAACGGAGTATGAGAACCAAAGAAGACCTGAAAAGGCCCAAGAAACCTCACTATCACAATTAGCATTTCTTTAAAAGATAGATCTTTCCAGCAGAACCCTCATGGACAACGGACTTCCAAAAGACAACTATGATAATGTATTTTCCCAAAAATGAATATGTCTGCTTTCTTAACGCATGAAAATGGCACCCACTACCAAATACTTTTAGTACTGAAATTTAGTCAGTGCTTCAGGCAATCTTTAATAATTTTTGGTGCATTTAAAACATTGCATGAGTGTCGCTATCTGTTTCATTATGAGAAACAGGGGTATAAAGAGTATCAGGATGCAACAGCTCCTTCAACGGATAAAGAAGTGTGTTTATTGCTTGTATGCATTTTGCTTCATCTTTTATATCTAAACATGGTTTTTTCCTAGTATGTATCATCCTAAGATGAAGCATTTTGTGTGACCTAATGAGATCAATGGATAGCAAATTCCAGTATACTAAGTAAAAATTATTAAAGAAAAACCCTTTCTTGAATCTGACATTTCCTTTAGCACAAGGAATTCTAATTTTCCCTAATTACGCAAATGATTTTCTCCCAAATTTCCATCCTAGCATGGCAGCAGCCAGCAGCTGCTCTCCTGTCTGGAATAAGTTGCTTTGAATGCAGCCTCTAGTGAAATACACACATGAAATCTGACGCAAATAGAATCTTGAGATATAAGGAGCCATAAAGGAGATTTGATGGGCTTTAACTGCAGCCAAATGATACACAAGGAACATACTCTGCAATAGCATGTACCTCGTATGGATCCTATTTGCTTCCCCATGATAAAGTGGCAACTTAAGCTGTGAAAATTACTGCCATCCATCTCACCCCATGCATTCACATGCTTGGAAAGTGTAAGTGAATATGCAGCTACGTGTTTCGCAAACAAAACATTTCTGCTCAGTTGAAAAACAGAGTAATGCATTTCACGAGAAATGATCAGGCAATACATGAAGGCCTGGCATGAGTCCAGCCCACCAAAGCCCATCATTTCTCACTTCAGTTCTCACTGAACTCTTCTGCTTTGGCCAGAATCAGATCTACAGTACAAAGGTCCAACAACTCTGAAGTGAAAAGGGCAGAATTTATTCTTAACATTTTCTTTGTTACATGCTACAAAGGCACCTCCTTTTGCTGTTTTTCTGTGCACTGACAGTATTTGTTCTGTCCTCCCACAGGATCTCACTGATCTCACAGTGTGTTTGTATGAAGCTTGATGTGTGAGGACCACATGGGCATATGTCCTATAATGAAGATTTATAAGTTTGTATATATAGGTTAATTGAACTAGAATAAACTCCAGCAGTAGAACATACCGATGAGGAAATTGTACATTCTGCAAAACAGTGTTTGTGACTTTTAAAGACCATTTTGCTATATTTTTCTTTGTATTTCAGGATATTTCTTTGAAATACTTCCTTGAAATATGAGACATTTGCATTATTTATGTCACTTTTCATTTTTTCTACATTACCAGTTCTTTATATAATTCTATCACATTTCTATTTGCATTATATCTCTTTAAATCTGATAGTTCTTTCACTCATTTGTTTTTTTTATCTCTAATATTATCATCAAACTTTCATTTTCTGCCTCTGGTTCCTTTCTTTATCTACTTTGCCACAGAGAGATCATAATCCCACATTATTAATTACCTGACAGTGATATTGAAGAATTTATTCCTGCTTATGTCATAGGAAAATCTAATTATTTTAATAAAGAGATTATTGAATCCATCAGGTGAAACCTTTGTCTGATTTTTCAGGACATTAACTCAGCAGAACTCTTACAATTTCAATCTCTGTGGCTGATGGTAACATGGCAGTGTAACATGCTCCTGTAAATCTACAAGCAAGAAAATATTCCAAAATTTTGCCCTAAGAACCAAATACTACAATCTCTGCACATCTTTTTGTGTAACAGAATAGGTTACTGAGACTTCATACAAATTCAGAGGTCCAGAGACTGGCAGCAATGTTTCCATTTGTCAAATGGGATAGAAATTCAAAGCTGGTTTTACCCTGATCAAGTTGCAAGTTATTTACAAAATTTAAGAAATAAAAGAATACTTCTGCCAAGACACAAGTTCTCATTCTAATGGCCTGCCTGTACTATCATTGCTTTCAAAATGAAAAGTACACATCACAACACCTACTTTTGTATTAGTCTCTGTGCATTCTTCTCTTGTGTTAGATGAACAATTCCTATGGACATTTTCAACAAAGTTTCCCAAACACTAACTATGTGGAGAAGCTTTTTATTCCCATTTTACAAATGAGAAGACTATAGAACTAACATTTTTTGTGATCCCACAACTCAAGAAAACCGTGACTTGTTTGCTTCTCATGCAAGCACTGCCTGCAGTGCATGACTTGCACCTGGCCAGCTCAGGGACCCTGGGATGGCATCCACTCAGCAGACTGGCACATACAAATCCTGAAACTACACACAGACCTATAAATATTTCTCATAAATGAAAGAAGCACCCATTTAATCAATAGACAAACTGCACAAGTAAGTAGCAAAGGCCAGTCCTGTTTAGTATCTTTATCAAATGGTCTGGACGAGGGGATTGAGTGCACCCTCAATAGTTCTGCAGATGACACCAGGCTGGGGGGGAGTGTTGATCTGCTGGAGAGTAGGAGGGCTCTGCAGAAGGACCCATGGGCTAAGGACAGTTGTGTGTTGTTCAATAAGGCAAAGTGCCAGGTCCTGCACTAGGGTCACAATGCCAGGCAGTGCCACAGTCTAGGGGCAGAGTGGCTAGAAAGCTGCTCAGCAAAAAAGGAGCTGACAGCGCTGGTCAACAGCAGCTGAGCATGAGCCAGCAGAGTGCCCAGGAGGCCAATGGCATCCTGGCGTCTGTCAGCAATGGTGTGGCCAGCAGTACCAGGGCAGACTGTCCTGTACATGGCAGTAGTGAGGCTGCACCTCGAATCCAGTGCTCAGTTCTGGGCCCCTCAATTCAAGAATGATGTTGAGGTGCTGGAGAGTGTCCAGAGAAAGGTGATGGAGCTGCTGAAGGAAATAAGTCATATGAGGAGCAGCTGAGGAAGCTGGGGCTGTTAAGCCTGAAGAAAAGCAGGGACCTTATCTTACAAATTCCTGAAAGGGACTGTAGCCAATTGGCCTCTTGTGTCAGGCAACAAGCAATGGGACAAGAGGACATAGCCTCCAGATGCGCCAGGGAAGTCCAGGCTGGAAATCGGGAAGAATTTTTTCACGGAAAGGGCAGTTAAGCATTGCAATGGACTGCCCAAGGAGGTAGTGGAGCCACCATCCCTGGCAGTGTTCAAGAAACAACTTAGAACTTTGTGGAACTTCATAAAACCATAGATGATGCTGAATTGGGAGGAACCCACAAGAATCATCCACTCCAACTCTTAGCCCTTCGTGGACTCCTCAAGGATCACACCATGTGCCTCAGACCATTGTTCTAATACTTCTAAAACTCTGTCAGGCTGCTCCTGTGACCACTTCTTTGGGGAGCCTGCTCCAATGCCCAACCATCCTCTGGGTGAAGCAGCTTTCTCTAATATCCAACATAAACCTCTCCTGACACAACTTCAGACCTTCCTCTTTTGCCTCATTTCCAAGAGAAGATTTCTGTTCAGCCAAGTCAGGTTTCTTCCTCCTCTGCTTAACTTTTGACATTTGGGAATCACCTGTTCCTGTCCCCTTAAGAGATGGTGTTTGACAAGTGATCAGCACTGATGGACCCCAGCACCAGCAAAAACATTTTCCCAGGCAACCTCACTCACCAATTCTGAGAGCATCCTGAAATCTGTTGGTTTGCTTTCACTTTTCCTCCTGTCAACAAGGATTTTAAACTCAATTGCTTCATGGTTGCTGTGGCCAAGACAGACACCAATCTCCACTTTGCTCATGAGATCCACTCTGTTGTGCTACGGTTTAGTGGATATGGTGGTGTTCAATCAATACTCGATAATCTTGGAGGTCTTTTCCAACCTTAATGATTCCATTATTCTAACAGAGAATGAATGGAAGGTAAGGAATGACCCACTTCACATCTAAATACTCTATTGGTGGAATTCCCAGAGAAAGGAGAAAACATGGAGAAACCATGAAGGGATGTTAAGTAAAGAACCCAAAGTGTCAGCACAACCAAGACCTGAAGCAGTTCATGCAGCCACCTTTGAAAGTATCAGGGCCCAGGCATAGCACAAAAAATGGAAAATCAAATAATTCTATGGAAAAAAAATATTTACTACTTTTTATTCTTCTGTGGATGCAGAGATACATAAAGCAAAGAAATCTACATTAAAAATAAGGCAAAATAATTTGTGAGAGGGGAGGAAAGAAAAAAAAGGCAAACCAAAACCAGACTCAGACTTCAGTACCCTGACAGTTTTCACATTGTTGTACATAGAAAAAAACTTGGCAGACAGAGCTACTATGATTTCCTCAGGATCGGTCCTGAGGGACCTGGCAAACCAGCAGGAATATCACCAGGACAGGTTGTCCCTGACAGTTAGCAGGCATAGTGATTCAGCACAGACTGTCAATTAAAATCTTAATATCACATTTTCTATCATCATATCAGCAGGCCAGAATTTATATCCATCACTTAAGACTGAAAAAATGGGTTTAATTATTATGAATTAACAGAAAGATAATGTTTATAAAAGATTTATTAAAAGCCTCCATAAAGAAAACTGGGAGAGAAAAAGGGGTGGAAAAAGCACTATTCAACTTTGATTTGCTCAGTGCTTTTTCTGGAAATATATACCATGTAACATCACAGGAAAATATTTCAGTGAGCTGTTCTTGTACGCTGATACTACATCTAAGACATTTTGGGAGCCATTTAGTGGAAATAATTAGTAGTAGAAGCTCCCTTTGAGGAGCAGTAAGTGTCCTCAGATACTGGACTGGCTGAGACTTTGAACCCTATACTCGTCATGCTGCCCAGTTCCCCACAGATACAGAAGAACAAGGAATGAACTCAGGACCCAGTGGCTGAGAAAAGAAAGGTCGTTCTGAAAAAGTAAGACTACCCTGAAAAGGATGACTCCCACAGGCAGCAATACCAGCAAGATCAGGTTCAGCAAGAATAGATAAGCCTCTCAAGGGCAAAACAACAAAAAGCCACCATTCCTGGTCTCTGTATGTGGGCAGGACTAACCCTGAGCAGGCAAAGGCAACATCAAAAGGCATTTTTTCCCCAGGTATGATAGGGAACTTCCAAAAACAGCTTTGGATATTTAAGTGTGAGCTGTGATTCTTGACTCCTCATTGAACTCAAGAAAGGTACAAACACTGGTATGATACCTGCAAGGAAGGAGAGAGAAGAGGATGCAAGTGGAGAAGATAAAATCATTGTCCAAAATGTCTTTCCTGGGTCCTTATCCCCTCAGGTATATGTAGCAGCATTGCAGGGTACAGAAGCTATAAGCTTTCTGAAGCTAGAAAATGAATGGTGTTGAACGCTTACATTTGGTAAGTGGAGAAGAGAAATGGCAGAGTGACTGCCAGCACACTTTGGGCTCATCAAAACTGCTTTTCACCAGCACTATCAGCTGAACAGATGTGTGCAAAGACACCAGCAAAAGCTCTTAGTATAATAGTATGCTTATGCACTTCAGAGTGCTACTGGAAGGTATTGCAATAGGAATTAACATCAATATGGAGATATTCAAAAGAAAGGAAGGAAGGAAAAAATACGCGGATGGATTCAAAAGAATGAGTAGAAATAAAAAGTTCAGGAGTAAGCAGTTTCCCAGTACACAATGGCACAGATTAGCAAGTTTGGTACCCAAACAATTATCCAGCATTGAAATTAACAACCAGTAAAGTTGTTAAAATATCCCAGCAGAAAGATTGAGATTCATTGAAACATAACACATTATTGTAAGCAATTATTAAGTTAATTTTTTGAGGATACCAAAAGTATCTATATACTGGAGGGGCCAAGGTGAGACTGATGTCTTTCCAGTTTTTGCCTTATAATTCGCATCTTTTAGACCATGATGCTACAGCAAAGTTTTAAAGAAGCATCAGTAAGTCACAACAAGATGAACAGAAATGATATGGTAAAAAGCAAGGAATATTCTTCATTCATCTTCTTAACTTCAACCTTTGCTTCTGACTATTCCAATGTGTACTATGAATCAGTACTTATACATTGAAAAGTGCCCACTGTCCAATATCTCAAATTTCAATGTGTTTGGATTCTAAACCAAACAATATTTTTACAAATTAGCACTGTTCAATCGCAAGACTCCACCTCTTTTGGGAAATAAAATTCAGCTGAAAAAGGGTTATCTATCGTTTTGCTAGTCAAATTACTTCCTGTGGGACAAGAACACAATAAATAGGAAGAACTGAAGAAGAGTCTGCTCAGAAATTAGTACAGTGACATATTAATAAAGTTTGTGGAGTTCAAGGACCTTCTTGAATAAGAAACAAATAAAAATAATAACTTCAATAAATAAAAATAATAACTTCTGCAAATATTACCTGCTGATCATTTTCTATCAACTAATGAAACAATAACAAGGAGTTAGTTGGGATTTCCCATGCAGATCAGACTGAAAAAAAGCCATAACAAAACTCCAGATCAAATTAGATGAACTATTCAAAATTTCATTTTTGGAACACTAACACCTCTCTAGTGATTAGAGTAAGGCTCTAGAGAGAAAACACTACAAAGCCATTCAACATATTGCACTAAACATTAAACAGAATATTTGACAGGAGTGGTATATAGAAGCTGGAAGAAGCATGAGTGGAGACTGTTAGACAATAACCAGATTAACCCATGGTGAAATAATGTACTGCACCAAGGTATGGGTAAGCAGTTACAGGAGTTAAAAAAATCTAGCACATTTCTACACACACCTCATTATAAAAGTACTTTCCAGAAAACTGACGAAACCCAATGCACTGTAAAAAAATCCAAAATAAAGCCCCAGTTGATATGCAAAAAAAAAAGGAAGCAGAAAGACATAATGTCTTAAGACCTTAAAATATATTTCTGGGTATTTCCAGTCTATTCAGAATTTAATTCAGCTTTAAACCAGACCTTTAACATTAAGGTCTTTGTTAGCACATATGTCATTTAGTATGTGTCAGCACCTTTGGTATGTAAAAATCACTGTGCATTATGTTTTACCATGTCTTTCACAGTTCTTTGTTCCTTGCACCACAAATAGAAGTGTTTTTGAAAACACCCTAGATGCATGCTGCACTTTTTGCAATCTAATTTCTGCAAGGCATTGCTCTCAAACTAGGTAGCACTCTCTCTTGAACATGTAATAAAGACAAGAATGTTGGGACACAGTCAGAAGTTATTTATGCCTAATATCTCTTTTTTTTCACTCTGGTGAGTAAATCATTCTTCACCTGAAAGTACATAAAGGCAATTATATTGGTTTGTGCTGAAAGCAGGAAAACAGCACAGAAAATAATAAATAGCAGAAAGAGGGTATTTGAATAGGCACACAAAGTATGCTATTTACATTAAAGAAGAGAAATATGATCTCATTTTGGCAGAATCTACAGAATGGTAGTACTGTGGTCTGTCCAAAGATTTAGAATCTTACATTGATCAAGCAATACAATAAAATATGGGATTTTGAGTAAAATAATAAAATGTCAATCATATAGTGAAACTAACAGAGGGCAGTCAGGAAAATATTAGAAACTGAATCTCAACAGTTGCAGCAGTTTTTTCAAGAAAAGCAGGCTGATTAAAGATTAAACAGAGAGATGATCAAACAACATTCTTCTTCATTAAGGTGGCATCATTTTATATAAATTCTACTGACCACAGTACATTACTCAACAGGGGTATTCCAGTTTTAGTACATCATATATGATTTCTGAATTAGTATCTTAACAAGGTACCTTACAGCTGGCCTCTGCAATCAATGGGAAAACCAGATTTGCATAATGAAAATACAGTATTTTCTTCTTTTCCCTGCTCTCCAAAATGACCTTAAATACCTCTGCCTCCCTCCCACATCTCAGTGAAATACAAAGTTCAAAACCAATTTCATTGCTGTGGATCTGCCCTTCTTTGAATCGGCTCCTGCTGAGAGAGACCAGAAAGCTCTGTGGTCTGTGCTGCTTTGCAAACTGAGCAGCTGGCTCAGGGCTCGTGATGTTTGTTCTGATCCTCCCCTAGAAAACCCATGTAACATCAGGATATTCTGAGCAGTGTCTGCCCAAGTCCACGAGGCTGCATCCAGGAGAGAACTCTTGACTGACCAGAGCAAGCAGATCCCTGCAGAAAAGCAGCTCCTGAAGAAAAGCACCTTGTGCTGTGAGCAGCCCCTCACGGCACTGCTTGGGACTTCGTGCCATGCCAGTACTTCACATCACTTTGCCGACGACTGATGCTTTGGCTGTCCATGGATAGCCCTGGCATCTTTTCTCCAGCGCAGCACTTGTATGTCAGCCCCTCTTCCACTGCTGCTAACTAGGATCTCCTGGATTTTTTTTCTTTTTCTACCTATACTGTTTTGCTCCTGGAATGAATATTAGGAAGCAAGCACAGAATAGCATTTGATAGACAGTCTGCCAGGCCTACTTACACCATTTCTTTCCATAACACAAAGAAATTCAGGTTTATAATAGGAGTTCTAAGACAATTTTAACTACAGCTCAGACTATGATGTTGTAATGGAATGGAAACTGTGCTGTTACAGGAATTTGAAAGATATCAAGAGAAGGTGGGGTGCTTTCAGGATTTATTAGATGTTACCACTGTAATGCCCTTTCTTTGAAAAAATAGCACATAGTACCATTCCCTGCTGACTCTAAAGCACAGTGAATGTGAGCACAGCTCACAATTATGGCAAACTTTGAAACCTGTCAGTCAAGGAACAGAGCTGCTAATGCCAAACAAAACAGTAGATTTACACGTGGGAACTGAGGCTATAAAGTAAGAAATACATTTTCTTTGCTCTCATTTATAACAATAGTGGGAGAATTAACTACAGGGGATTCTTAGCATATTTACAAGACACTACAGGAGTCTTTCAGCATATTTACAAGCAACAATGGCATAATTTTACATGCAGAAATTTAAATACTCTGAAGTCTGCTCTGTCTTTAGTTTCTGTGATTTAAAGCATCTGTATCCACACCTTAAGTTTAAACAGCTCTATGCTCTACTAACTTGTCATGCTCAAAGAGATTTTTGATATGAATTCTCTAAAAGCAGCAGGGCATTTCAATTTGGAGTCTAATTTATTTTATGCTTTATTTAGAAAGGTGAAAGAAGAAAGCTTTTCTAATGCTTCAAAATGGCATCGATTTTTTATTTTTAGACGTCCTTTTTGTTTGCAAAAATAAAATGTGCTGACACTGAAGATGTGTGCAGTAGCTCCAGACATGAAACCTGCTAAGCTGCTGGGCCTTACTTCTTTTACAGAGCAAGAATAAGAAATCAATACATTTTCTATCCTCCATCAGGAAAAGATACCTGATGGAGGATAGAAGGACACATGAGAGGAATGTTCTGTGTCTTCCACATACTTGGTTGGGTGCAAAAACCAAACTGGGCCTGGCCCAAACACGAATCTGTTTCCATTCTCCAGTCCTGGGGGAGCCCAGGGCATGGGTTCACTGGATATATCTGTTGGTATCTGTTTGCAGCCAAACAGAGGTGGAGCTGAGGGGTGCTCAGATGGCAAGACTGGCTAAAACTGCTCTTTGATCACATCAATCTCTACACTTTTTTATTTGAAATATAAAACCTAGATTCTGTAAATGCTGATCATATCCAAGTTTTCTGTTTAAGAAATCTAAGGCTTTATGCTAAAATGATGTCCCTGGTCTAAGGAGTGCAATGTGTGAGCACAATGACATACACAATTAATCTTCAGTCAGAGACAGGCTGAAGGACCAAGCCTGATCGTTTTCCCCATAGGGATAGCACCTACAGGAGGCACAGCAGTCAGCAGCATATGCTCCCTGCCATATTGCAGCCTATGATCTCTTATAACATTGATCTGTGACATGTGACTACAGCCTGTGGATAAAAATCAGGTTCATTCCTCCTCTTTCACTGTATTTTAACACATTTACTTGCTGCAAGACTTTGCACAAGCCTAAAAGGAAAGATAAGAGAGAAGACAGATGCATCTTCACCTGAATTTAAGAATGCAGCTGAGGAATTTTATACAGAAACGTCCCCCTGAGTTCTCCTGGCAAGGTACTCATGTCCTAAGTGTAACTTAGCCCATCCACAATCAGCTTAAATAAAAAAAAAGGAAAAGCCAGAATTACCAATTGCTTCAGTTTGACACTAATTAACACAAACCAAAACAAAATATTGTAATATATTTTTGGTAGACATAATTGTCTTTTACTACTTTATAATGCATTTACATTTTTAATAAAATTCTGGATATGTATATATACAGAAATTTTCCCTCCATTTTTTTCATTAGGTCTAATAAAAACTCATTATATATTCATTCAATTCTAGGAAATCTACCAGTTATTATTGTTGGACCTAGACTGCAATATGTAATATTCAGAAGTTATGTTCATCCAGGATCTAAGTAAACATGATGCCTAAAGGAAACTCAAATTTTCCATATGTGGGTTTCTTTTGTAAAAGCAATGCTTTAACATCTCAGATGCAGTGAGACACCAGAAAAGATAAAATCTGAAGTTGCTTTGTTATTCTTTAGCTTAATTATAGCTCACCTCTGAAGGAAGGTGATGAAAAAGAAAGGAGAGTTTCAGAGGTAAGAAGTACTGGAGCTTAAGACAGACCCATTTTCTAGTTTTCTTTGAAAAACTATTTGAACAAGATACTGCAACAAAAACAAGGGCTAATGGATGCACATGAGATCACCCCTTTAGACCAGCTGGGAGCAGCCTTTGTCCGCTCTCACTGCCTGCCAGCTGCCCCCTCCCAGCATCCTTAAAAACCAGCATTCCCCTTAAGGACAGGCTTTTGTTAATTCCCACCTTACATTACTCATAACAAGCCTGTATAAATGACGGGTCAAACTCTGCCACCCCTTAATTCTAAATACACCCATTTCATTAAATTAAGGCAGAATCAAGGCATGGCACCATATGTGTAGATTATCTGTTTGGGTTTTAGGCTATATATAGGAAGCAGGGGTTTAGTACTTAATATTATGGCACTAAATTAGATGCTTGAATTTCCTGACACCATAAAGTCAGTAAAATGAGGCAGGTATCAAATACAGATGCTCTGATTTCTCTGTGGAAGTCCCAGTTAAAGAGCCTAAGCTAACTGGGACTGAGATTACATAGCATGTGGGACTCCTGGTCCAAAACATGGATTCATTCACACCCCTGTCGAAAGTAGTTGTGATTGTAAACTAGGATTTTGCCTCTAAAATATGAAGATGCCAATTTGGTTTTTTTCTGTGTCTGATACAATTCCTGCTGCCGCTGCACCACGACGGAAGCCACATTCCCCAACAGTTAGTTCCTTGTCACTGCCCTGCTTTCCTCTCTTACTAAGCATATGACTGAGTGTGTGCTGATCCACAAACTCCAGTAACTCAGAGCTCATGAAAACTGATCCCTTGCAGTGCCTGAACTATCATCATAAATAATCTGGATTTAGACCCTGTTGCAAAGTAACAAGACTGACAAATATTAAGGTAATAATTAATTAGCTGAGTTTAAAAGTAGTCATTCTTCAACTTAATAAATTGTAACTGATAGAAACTGAGTCAAAGTCCACCTCTAATAAGAGACATACTACACTGCTATAAATGTAACTGCTCCATACAACTCAAAATGTGCCAGTTCAGTATCACTGAGTATATAAATTTCATTATCTGGATTATTTACTGCTGTAGGATGTCTCACTTTGGTAGTATTCATATTACTTGCCTTTACTGTGTATACATTTCATATTCAATGAAAACTCACATTTATGAAATGATTAAGTGATACAAGATCTCTAAGGCTCCTTGCACAGTAAAATACTTTGATAGCATATGGTGTGACATATAATTATTTTACTTTATGATTTATTTATATGCTGTAAACTAAAAATATTTAGAAAGTTATCTTCTAGATTGTGAATAATAGCCTATAAGAATCTGGCACTATTGGTGTTTTATTCAGGAAACTATTATATACATAGCATTGTCTAAGATATGTTGTTCCATTTCTATGGCTTTACCATTTTGTATTACTACATCTAAAGCAGTTTAGTGATTCATTCAAGTCTACTTCACTTCTTTTTTTTTTCTTTCTTTTTTGTGTATAAAGCAGCTCAACCCACATTCCATTTTCATTGGCATTTTTACAGAACAAAATTTGATGCCTATTCTATCAATCTTCACACAAATAGGTAATTTTTACTCACAATTTGTGTTGCTTTTGAAAGGGCTGTACATGATTTACTTGTGCATATATGGTATGCTAGCCTGAGCCTCAAGAGAGGATTTCCTTACTTCAAAAATTTCATGGTTTCAGGAAAACTACCTATGGACCACCATACACAACCATGGGATGCACAGTGCCTCTCAGTTCATCCCTCTGGAAAACAGAGGAGTTGGCAGAGGTGATGTGGTGAATTTTCAGACACAGCAGCACATTGGAAATCAGCCCAAACCGAAGGTGCCTCCTTGCAGTCTCCAGGAAGCACATTTTTCAGTATAAGCTGTAGCACGGAACACAGTGTATTTACTTGCAAAGTGATCTCAAGAATCATATTTGCAACAAATAAAACTTGAGCTATATTGATATTCTAATACCACTGCAAAATTACTTATGAAAGTCATTTTCTGAGGTTTTTTGACGCCCATTGAAATCTAACAGCAAACTTCTAGGACATAAAAATTACTTTCTTAACTTGTTGCAAATGCCTATTGATACCTTGCCACAAAGAACGCTGCCTTTTAAGATTAATTTTAATGCATTCAAATTATATTCAAATTTCTGTAGGAGAGAGTTCTGAATTCTACTAACAGTCCTGGGAGAATATGTCCAGAATCTTCTTCATTTTGCATCAGGAAAATCATATAAATTAGAAAAATAGAAGACAAGAGGCTGAATATTTAATAGTGGCATAGCACATATGCATTTACAAGGCAAAAGGGTTAAGTATTAGAAAAGTTGAAACCAGCTCCTGTATTAAAGAAAGGCATATTTGAGATAAGATTACATTACTCCAATACTAATCTTTTAGGCATTTTGAATTCAAATTCTATTCAGTAAGAAACACTGTAGATTGCTGTACATTTATGAACAGTAGCCAAAAACATCTTTTCAATCTTATCTTTAATAGGGTTGGAATAGGGGAAAAATCAACTTAACAGGATTGAAGAAATAAGTAAAGGCTTGCAGATTCAAATTCTTTTGCATCTAAAAACTGATGTATAAAAATGTTATATATATATTTATATATATATAAACTGATGTAGAAAAATATGTAATGAAAAATTACCACAAAATGACAAATATCTTGTGAAAAAGACCATCACTGGTTTATGAGATTTAAACCTGCCACACTGGTGTCTGGGCAGGCACTCTCAAAACCACATGCACTCTCCAGTGGAAGGGAGAGAATTAGAGTTTCCACACACAGAGCTTGACCCACTATGTTGTTGCAGTACAATAACATTGTTTCAGTCACTCAAAATGTTTGACCAACTCTGTGTCTTACAGAAGCCACAGAGCTGAAAGGATATTTGGCATCTCAGGCTACCAAAACTAAAAGCTAAATTTTAAAAGCTAAACATTTGCTTCAGTAAGCTGCTAAAAATGAGGTGGCATAATATCACTGAGAGGGGAGAGAGGCACAGGGTTTCTCTTATGGAGACAATGAAAAGCGCTTTCTTGAGCCTTCCTAGCAACACACCAGGGAAAGCAGAAACAAACCAAGCACTAAGGAAACACCAATGGTCAGGTCAGCACCTGTCTCCTCCAGCTCTGTGAGGAAGCCCAGGTACCCTCTTCTCTCTGCTGTGTGATGTACCCTGCTTTAAAGCACTCAACTCACTGCCTGCCTACTGTGCTTTCTCCACCAAACTTCACCAAATGAAGCTTTTTAAAGAAGGCCAACACAAAATGTTTTTTGAAATTCAGCTAACACTGAAGTACTTACTCTGTTTTCTTCTGCACTAATTATCATCCTCTGATCTACTTCGTTTAAGCAAGAAATACTTCTGTGAAGGTAGTAGAATATACAAGTCCCTGTTTTCAAACACTGCTATTCCTAAATGCTTATGGTATAAAAGGCTTGACATACAATCTCTCCTGGGAAAGTGTCAGACGACAGCCTGCAACATACTAAAATGTTTTTTGTTACTTCATATACCATAAAATACCACGTACCTCAGTTCAAAAAAACAATTAAAATCCATCCTAGATTCCTAGTCCTCCAAAAGTCTCCTTAACAGATCCATCATGTCACCACATGAGCAAAGCTACAGATGGCTTCCTGCTACAGGGTTTGCTCACAGTCTTCTGCTGCTCGAAAATTTTTATCATTCTCTGCCTCCCCACAAAAAGTCCCAGGTTTGTGAAGATCAGATAGAGAGATCAGCAAAAGCTACAATAACACTGGTAGTGATGCTATACATTATTTACTCATTAATAAAGCCGAAATACTGCAAAGCTTACAGCAAATAACACTGCTGACCCTCTTCACCAGTAAGGAGGATCCCCGGAGGTACCGTGGGAAAGTGCTGAGCAGCAGAGACCTGGAAGGAGTGAAGTGCAAGGGAGTAGTCCCAAGATACCACCTTCCCTCTTTCTCCCCAGGGCTACAGGGTAACAGGCGGTGAAGGATTCTCCATGTGCCTTGAAAGCAACCAGAACTGACTTTGAAGAGTTTTGGTTTTGTGATGAAGCTCTTCAGCTAAATGCACACAAGGGCAGGGACTCTGTTTTCATGCTGGAGTTGGGCATCCCCTGGGAGAGCTTAGGATGATCCATGTGGCACTAACTGCCTCAGCTCTGCAGAGGTTCACTACTGTTAACAACATTTTCTTTAACACATATAGCAACTTCAAAAGAATTTCTGTCTTAAGGAGCTGGGTTTTCATTTTTTAATGAACAAAAATAACTTATGCTACTGTTTCAACAAAGTAGAAACTATAAAATCAATTGTTACTCTTAGCTCCCATGATATTCTATTTATTGATATAATTTTATATCTTCTTACAAATTATTTTATAACATTTAATCATGCATTCCTACCAGTGTGAGAATGCCCCCTATTAAATGAGTTTTCAGATTTTTGTTTTTAACTGTTCAGAATAGGAAAACCCCTGTTTGTTTAAAATTAATTTTTAAATAATTTTTTAAAAACAAACAAACAAAAGGAAAACCTAAAAAAAACCCCAAACAACTGAAAGATCTGTATTCCATATTAAAAAGAAAATCAGAATTGACATAGTATTTTGTAATTTTTTTTATGAAGAGCTGATAAAAATTAGTAGCTCTACTAAAAAGGCATCTCTACTTTATGGACATGTAGAACTCAAGAAAACATGAGACATTCTTTGCTATATGCACATAATATATCAGAAGGTGAGAACAGTCATATTTGTGTATCAAATCCATAAATTACAAGAGAGATATGAAGACTATTTATCCTTTTTTAACATACATGTTGCATAACACCTAGTTAGATGGAAAACCTTCTGGTCTCTCTTCAGTCTATAGGATCAAAAAGATTTTCCTAATTTGTAAGTAAAATCATGATAGTTTTGATTTCTGCTGTGCTAATATGGAAATCTTTCATTTCCTAAAGAAAAAAGTTTTGAGTGGTAAATAAAACTCCTAGTCATATTAATGTAACAAGTTAAAATGCCTAAGATGCAGGAAGATTTGTCCTAATGTGCGCGTTAGTCATTTGTTTGAAAGCTGCAAAGCATTTCATTCTTCACCTCCCTCTTTCTGACACAGTGCACAACATAAGTATAGCTCCTTATGAAATGGCAAGTAGTTTGGGGTTCTTGAAGTGATTTTAAATCAAACCCTTTTGGAAGCTTCTTTTAATTTCTTTTCTTACAATACTGCTTCATTTTGGAAAACAAGCAGCCTGATACACATCATCTGCAAAACTAAGGAAAAAAACTCAATTAGCCTATGTAAAGAAACCCCTTTGGCTACCTACTCTTGCAAGCTAACTGTAAGACCATGTATTTGATTCACAGAATCAAACATTTGACAAACAGGCAATGCCCAGGGAATGTTTCATGAACGTGGTTTAACCCCTCAATAGGATATAGTGTAACACATGCATTGTAGCAGACAGAGTCGAAGGAGACAGAAGTAGCAAAAACACCAGATCAGGAGGTTCAGAGATGTCTGAAGCCAGATTTGCCCTGCCTGGCAGGAAAAACAGCCACTCAAAATGTGGTCTCACATGTGAGAACTTCAAGCACAGAAAGTTCTCAAAATCTTGTGTATACAAGCTCAGACATAGACATCAACATAGGATTTGATCTGAAGCCTTCCAGATTTAGAATTATAAGCAAGATTGTGAGTTTAGATGGAAGGACATTAAGTTAAGTAGTGGAAAGTTTTGAGGTTTTGGAGTTAAGATGCAGAGGTAGTTATGAAGGTAAGGAGAAGTTTTGGTACATGGGAAGTAGTTTTGTGTGTCATTATATGATTGGTTAAGAAAGTTCACACTGCAGCAAAGACTTGTAAAACAAAAGAATTGGCTATTGGTGTAAAAGTAAAAACATTCTTTCCTGGCATTAGTTTATTGGCTAAATAACCTTTAAAAATCCTTGTAATCTGTAGTCTTGTGATCACTGACCAGGAACATCTGATGAATAAAGGTGAAGACGCACTTACTCCTTCATGAGACTGTAGAAGAAAAATAATAAATCATGCTTTAAGACGTCTCCCTGTGTCCCTTCTCTCTCACACAATCCCAATACTCACAGGCTGAAGACTCTTCCAGGTCCTAAGAAATTCAAATATAATCTACATCTAACTTTCTGGTAAAACAAAACAACAAATGAAATTCTAAAGTGCTGCCCATCATTGCTGTCATGCAGTACGAAGTTATCAGTGTTCTATTACAAAGTCTATCTTGGCACACATGAACACTCACCATGTATATGTGTATCCGTAGAGTTATTGACTCTTGGTGAGGCTTTGTGAGCTCTAAGAAGCATTTGTTTCTACTACCCACACGTATCCAATGTGCTTTGTCTGCACTTATTCCACCTGAAGTCCAGCACTCCTGAGCCTACAGCACTACTGCAAGGCCTGGAACTTACCAACCCATCCCACACAAGATGTCTCAGATAATTATTAGCTTTTTTTTTGTGACAACTCTACAGAGACCTTTATTTTGACAAAGCATCACCACATGTCATAAAATAATAAAATCATTACAGTTGGAAAAGACTATGCCCTGTCATGACTTCCTGCCATTTATGATTTCTGTTATTTTCCTGTCTTCATTTTAGATTTTACTCTAGCTGCTCTTTCTGAACCAATTCTCATATAACTGGACATTTTAGTACGTATTTCATTTGCTTGCAGGTGGCAGAGGAGTCAGGAAGAGTAGGATTTTGTTCATTAAGACACAGAGTACCCACTTCCAGAGAGGCACTTCTTTCTTTCTTTCTCCTTCTTCCTTTTCCTTGATTTACTTTCCCTTCAGTCTTTCTTGTATTTGGCAATATTTTTCTTCGACTGTACACATTTAAAAAAATCAGAAACAAAAAACCCAGTAGCAGATTTCTGAAACCTCTTTTCCCCAGTGTCACCTAGCCTGAATTAATTGTAGACATCTTGATTATTTTCCATTTCCACACAGATTTCTGTTTTCTAGTTATTTCCATATTCTCTGTATCATATCCTTCTCTTCTGTCAATTTTTTGTCATCACTGCCTTCCGACACCACCTCATCCCATTCAATTCAATACCTCATTCAGCATATTACAACAAAAGACATAAACAAGTGATCTTTCCCTCTCAAAAAACATGTTACTGTTAACATGCTTTTTCATGGTCAATTTAGAAGCACTGTGTGAGCACAGATTACTGACCTTTCTCACATGCAACTTGTTAATGAAAATGATCTGCGTAAAGAAAACTTCTCTGGGGTATCAAGGCTATGATGATGTACATACAGTGCATAATTTTTAATTTACACATCCAAATTTTAAACTTAATGCAAATGGCTGGTTTTTTTCAGAGTGGCTGTTTTTTATTTATACAGAATACCTCACACTGCTTTGAAGAATCTGAAAATCTAGATTAATTGCCATTAGAGATCCTGCTTAATATGAAACAATAGTTGCTCTTCTGGAGGACCAAAAATTATTCCTCAGGTTTTCAGTACACATGTTTTTGGTAGAAGAGCATCTTTCTCAGTGGCCCATCTTCTTTTCCCAGGCTTGTCCTGAAAATCCTACATTCTTTAACCAGCATAGGACCAGTGTCAGAAATAATTAAACTTGCTTCCTCAGCATCATATCACTTCCCCAGTAACTCCAACTGATGTCAGCAGTACAAGCTTTAAAGACATGTGAGTAGACTGCCAGCAGTTTTATGAGAGAGAAAAAAAATATTATAAGCGAACACTTCACAGCCAGACCTACCTTGTCTGACTCTGTTTCATATCAAATCTAAAAAATGTACAAAAACCCTGTCACTATTTCAGCTAATCAGATTCTGTGGTTGCTGGCATGTGGGTGTACACACTGACCTCTACAATGTCATGACTTTCAGGTTACTCATTGATTTCCAGGAATCAAAAATGTGATGCAAATAAGGAATTGCAAGTCAATTAGCTCTTATTATAAGCTTGCAGTCTGTAGCAGTGGGATGACACACATTTCTGCATACAATTCTAAACAAGCCTTTTCTAGCCAGGTAAATGTCCTCAAACTCAAGACGCGTCCCCTTTCACAAAAAGAGGTGTAGTCAGCAACACGATTAAAGCCTTTGCACATGATACAGGACTGAATTTAACATTTGTCACTAATTTCAGATGGTATGAGCTGTCCCTTCCCACTTACCCTATACAAGTGATACCAATGTATTCATAGTTTCAGCCTGCACACAGAAGGAAAGCTTTTTCTTTCATCCTTATTACTCTTCAATTCCATCACTGCCAGCTAACTGTAATAAAACTATTTCGAGCTTTTTTAAAATGCCTATCATTTACCATATGTTCATTTAATTTTTAAGAGACAGCTATATAATGAAAGTTGCAATTTTTCATCTACCAATATATGTCATTAAAATAAGTATTTATGTGACAGCATCTACCATAGTCATTAAAATGCTTGTAAACACAGCCCACCAGTGCCTCTGGCACTCATAAATTATGAACTTCAACTCTCTGTCTGCAAGTGCTAACCTCAGTATAAGATAGAAAAATAAAATATTGGCATCAACTATCAAAGTTTATCTGTTCCATTAGCAAATTGGGATTTTTATAGTACCTCCAGCATGCACCTACCTTTATTACAAGTCATTAAAAAGTTACCCTTGACTGGTCCAAACAAATACAAAACCATTTTAAGTACATTATAATTTTTGTTGTCTGGATTTCATGAAATTGCCATTATCCAAAAGGAAATATTTTTATTCTTTTCAGAAATATTATCATTTATTATCTTAAATCATAGAATCCTAAAATGGTTTGTGTTGGAAGGGACCTTAAAGATCATCTAATTCCAACCATCTGTCATGGGCAGGGATATCTTCCACTAGACCAGCTTGCTCAAAGCCTCATCCAACCTGGCTTTGAACACTTCCCGGGATGGGACAATTACAGCTTCTCTGGGCAACCTGTTCCAATGACTCACCATCCTCACAGCAGAGAATTTCTTCCTAATATCTAATCCAACTCTACTCTCTGTCAGTTTAAAGCCACTCTCCCTTATCCTCTAATTACATGCCCTTAGAGAAAGTCCCTACCCATCTTTGCTAGGCTTCTTTTAGGCACTGGAATGATGCAATGAGATCTCCTCAAGGCCACTCTTCCCCAGGCTGAACAATCGTAGTTCTCTTTGCCTTTCTGCACAGAAATGCTCCATCCCTCTAATCATCCTCTCCTCTGGACTCAATCCAACAGGTCCATGTCCTTCCTGTGCTGGGCCCCAGAGCTGGATGCAGGGTTCTAGGTGGGGGTCTCACCAGAGCAGAGCAGCAGAATCCCCTCCCTGACCCTGCTGCCCACAGGACTTTGGATGCAGCTCAGGATAGAATTGGCTCTCTGGGCTATGAATGCCCATGGCTGGGTCACATCCAGCCTCTCACCCAGCAGCACCCCCAGGTCCTTCTCCCCAGGGCTGCTCTCCATCTGTTCAGGTGAGGTACTGCAGAACCTGTGTGTGAAATAAAGGCTTTCTCTGAGTGCTCACACTTTAAAGTAGCAACCAAGAGAACCATAGTTATCTCCCCGGCCAGAATTCTCCTATATTCTGGCAACACTTCCAGGAAGCAAATTCTTGTTTCATTTTATTTTCGGCGACAAAATAATTCCTTCCAAGAAGTCAGGTTTTTCAAAACCTGAAGTTCTTGTTGAGATTCAGTTCTTTGGGAATGCAGCCTTAGTGAAACACTTGTGTGAAATCCAAGGACCTTTGAAAATCTGGCCCTCATGCAAGCCAGTACTAGATATACAACATGTTGTATCTACATGTGCTAAACACACAGCACCTAAAAAACCTGGGCATGCAATCTTCCAAAAGGCTGGCAGTAACTACCCATGTAAGTAATTTATCAGAATAAACATGGGATCTTATTCAAAGCAGCCAAATAGGACCTGCTCCATTTCAAGCAGTCTATTACACACAATGCCAGTGCAAACGTCTTTACTTTTCATTTTGGTCATTGGTCACTGAACAACTAAACAGATGGTACATGGTCAGTATGCAAAACATTTAGTAATGCCAGGAAAGGTACATAATACCAGCTGTTCTGGCCTGCCTGTAGTTTAGATAACATTGAAAAAAAGATGCATGCCATTTTATTCCCTATTTTCCCTCCCGAGTCCTCTTTTGGTGTCATCTCTACAAAAGAGAAGCTAAAACTAAGAAACTAGACTTAAATGCTTTAAATGCAAAGAGAATTACACATTTTACCTTGCCTATTTAGTAATAAAGATAGAAAAATAATGGAACCTGTATTGTATTATACAATGCCTCCCCAGCCTTACTGCCCTTCTCAGGCTCATGGCCAAATATCAAATAGCACATTAATTATGACCAGAATTTGGCTATATGTGATTGTATAAGCTGAAACTAAAAAAAAAAAAAAATAGCAGAAATGCTCCTCCTCAGATGAACTATGGGTGCTGGTGTGGTAGAAGAAGAGGACATCTACCTCACCTTCCTTATGCGTCACCTTTAAAGCAAAAGAAGTGTTGCTACTGAATAAGGATTGATAAGATATGTGCTTTGTCACCTGTAAGCATTTCTTGATGGATGAAGAGGAAAAGCCAGGAGCAGATGGAGTCCTTGAGCCAGTTTTTCCAGCCAAATCTACATTGCAGATGATGATATACAAAAATAGGGAAGTTAGAAATACTCCTGCACCAACATAATGCTCTTGATTTTGCCCTTGCCACAAACACATACTTTTTTCCTAATATCTGAGCTTCTAGAAAGTAAAACAAAGTAAAAGTTAGAAACAGCAAAGGTTCATCAGCCTTAGCAGATCAAAACCCACTACAAAATAAGCCAAAACTAAGAATTCAATTAATTCAAGACTTGGGAGAAGTTACTTCAGTCTACATTTCTTATGCACATCTCATGACACTTTCCTACTTCATGTTGACTTTAGCATGCACTGCAAGAGTTTTGCATTTTGGATTTTCAGCTACCCGCACAGACCCTAGTTTTATGGTTTGCAAACATATAAACATAAATGTCTCATAAAAACCATGATCTTAAAAATATTTGAGCATTTCAAGTTATTTGGGGGATCTTTGCATGAGATCAACCACACCAGAAAGGTATTTAGCAAAGAGGGATCAGTAAATACAGGAACAAAACCTTGTAATGACCACCTAGCCATTACAAGACAATATCTGACATTTTTTTTTTAAGAATGAACAAAAAGTACTTCTAACATCCCCCTCAGCTCAGGTTCTTCCTCAGTGAGCCAATAAGCCTTCATTAAGCTATCTGAATTACTTTTTAAATTAAAAGAGCAGCACACATTCCTGCAAACGAGAACAATAAGAGGTTTTTGGCAATGATCCTGCTCACTAATTATATTTTACATTTATGCACTGCCTTTCATCTCCCAGGGCTCCAGGGCGCTTCACTAAACAGTGGGCTCTGTTCACAACTGTTGCCTTCCCCTCATGTCACTTTTGCTCATAGACGTGCGAAGCCTGACTGACTTCACAGGTGTTTGTTTCACACACAGAGACAAAAATGCCACTGTTGACAATATATTTAATAAATTTTATTAACATAGAAAGCATAGGAATAATACATTCAAGTCAAGGAAAAGGGTCTGATCCAATGAAATCTGGTTTTAAAAGGAAAATCCAGGCAAACCTACGTCCTTACAAAGCAATGGCAGCAACTAAGACACATCTCCTAGACTCCTCCTAAGAGTTCTGATGCTCCTGGTGTTTACAGTTACACATTAAAACCTCTGCCAGAGGTGAAGACATTCACACTGCATAGTTAATTACAGCTACCTTTGACCATGAGGACATTTGTCAAAACCAAAGGCCACGTGCCAGTATTGGTTGTGGCCCTCCTCCCCCTACAAGCTGATCACACAAGTGAACTACTATTGCCATGCTGTCACTGAAGGACAAAAACCAGCTCTCCCAACCAAGAAACCATGACAGCTTATGTCTGGGTACCACCCGTTGACAAAACAGCAGTAAAAAGCCAGCTCAACTATATTAACTGAAGTAAAACCACTCCCAATAAAAACATCTCTAGCTGAGAAAGCCCTTGCAACACAGCTGTGCAGAGTTCACAAAATCCCCTGCTGGTCTTCATTTCTGACCAACAAAAGCTAGGAAGATGCAGAAACTCCCACCAAGTCAAGGTCTTGGCAGAAAAACAGTGCCTGCTCTCCTGTACACACTCCCCCACCAAAATCACAGCTGGGCTCAGTGTGGGGCCATTTTCTCCCAGGCTTTTTTCTATTAAAGAGAAGGGATTGTTATTTTGTTTTGTTCTAACAACTGCAAAATGCTTTTTTCTTTTACCCCTACAAAGCACTGCCATCCCTTAGACCCCAAGACTTTCTGTGAGCGCAGAGCTGTACAGTCCCTGTTGGAAACCTGTGATTTTGTTCATTGTGCTGGTTGAGTTGTGAGCAGGGCTATAATGGGAGCTCTCATCGACCCATTAATTCATAACAAGCCACTCCAGTAAAGTCACTGTTTGTCCACTTAGACATATGGTAAGTGGATGTGTACATAATCACATACTGCAAAGGAAAAGGCAAAGGGGGATGCACAATCTGTGGGAGGGTTCTGGCATCAGCCACAGCCATACAGGTCACAGGTCCAGCAGCACAAGCACATGGTCCTCACACATCTCTTACAGAAACATCAGGAGTTTGGACTGGTTTTAATCCTAGACAAACTTCAAAGTTTTCTTCATTTACACATATATGAGATCAAAACAAGTCCCCCACCATCTTCAGCTTGTTGCAAACAAAAAAATTCTTGCAAGTCTGACTGGACCAAAAATCGAAGTCCCTGAGCCTTTGCAGGGAGGCAATACATCTGAAACCTTCACAGATTTTTTTTTCCAAATAATTCCCAGTCGGACTTAAGTTTCTCATTTAGAAACTTTCGTTCCATGTAATTACAATATTAAAAAAACATGGTAAAAAGTGTGGCAAAACAGAGCAATTTTAATTTATGCAAGTGAAAAGTATGAAACAATTACAGAAGGAGGCTCACACTCTGCTGAGAGACACCTCACATCCAGTGCTCAATGAGCTAACCAGGAGACAATACAATTTGCATAATGTTAAATTAGCAGCATAAATATATGCTAATCATACCCAGCTGCAAGCATCTCACTTTATCTCATGTGCTTAGCACAATGAAGTGGTATAAAAAATTAAAGATAAGCTTGTATTGCAAAACTTAAAGGCAAATCCAAAGTTCCTTGAACTTGAAGTTTGTTCTTGGCTTGGGATCTTTAGAAGATTTCAGGCAAAGCAGTCCCTGGAGTCTCTTTGTCTTTAACTTTCTGTACACAATCTCACTTCCAGCCTATCTCTGCAAAGATGTGCTGATCATAGTACTGTTCTCAATACGCCATTTTCATCTTGCAGACTTTCCATTAGCTTCATTAAGGTCCAAATCAAGCAGAAGCAGTTTTGAAATCGTTTAAACCTTAAGTTGTCACCATCCAGAATTAAGCACAGCAAAGCATCTAACCTGACCGGAGCTGACAGGTCCCATCGTAAAAAACAAATCAAAATAAGGGAATTTCTAAATTAATTTCCCAAAAGGGCAGGGTTACTCATGACTACAGCTTGGGTTATAGCAAGTCTATATACTATGGGAATATAGACATATATTAACTGCTGACCAGAAAACATGCTTTCTGGATAGTTTCTTCACAGGTGTTTAGAAAATACTTCTAAGTGCAGGTAAACAGAAATTTTACAATAATTTCTGGTATTTTGTTGAAGGAAAAAAAGATAAATTAGCAAACCTGGATCATTTGCAGATGAACATACCACTTGAGACTCTGCATGAAGAAAGCAAATCAAACACAAATAAAAGGAGAAGTTGAAATTCAGGCTTTAAACCAAAAGAATATTAATTAAGGGACTTTGCAAAATCTAAGATACAATTTTATAACCTGGTGATGGTAAAAAGAGTAGTAATGACTTTGAAGGAATGCTTTAGGGTTTTCTATGTCAAAATGAATGCAGACTCAATGCAAAATATTTTCAAATGAGAGAAGTGAGATCTTTGCATATTTCACAGACATATACATAAGTACATAAGAAAGTTCATACCAAAAAATAAGATTTTTTGGTATGGATACTGCATGTGTATGCATTGTCTGTTAAAACCAAAACAGTTTAGGAAAATCAATACTCGATTGCTTTTCTAGATTTTTATCTAATGTAGTACACAAAAGCAATTTAGGTCCTGGCTGCACTGGATTCTTACTTCAGCATTTATTAGATGAGCATATTTGTCATTCCTTCTAACAAACAGTAGATAACAGCAAGAAAATCAAGATAGTTTAATATTTAGTATATTTTTTAAATGGAAGCAAAAAAGAAAACTTTTTAAAAAAAATACATATATATATATATTTAGTTTCTGAGGCTAAGAGAAGAGTGAGAAAAAGCATCAGCCATTTTTAACCATGACCACAACTACTTGTATTCCAGGAGTTCACAGGCTCTCTAAAATGTCACCACTAGAAAATGAGGAAGAAAGGCTGCTGTCCTGATTAGCTGACTGTTCCACTTATTTGAATAAACACTGTGTATTCAAGACCACACTATATGAATAGCATCATTCTCTCACAATGACATTGCCTGGTTTGCAGACTAAAGCTATGGAAACAAGAAAGAAACAAGAGTTTTATGCTGGTATACAGAAGAGAAATGAAAATTAGTTTCAACCACAAAATACATCAAAAGTTTCTGGTAACCTCACAGGATGAGACATTTCGGGTGCTGAGATCTGGCTGCAGTTACATATACCATCTAATTTAAAAATTATAAAATTATATTTGAATTATCTGACCAGGATTTAGGTCAACCAAGAGTATTTCTTTCCTAACAAAGATCTTTAAAAATTTATTACCTTTAATCTCTGTTTCCGTTCTATCTTTTGAACAACGTCAACTACACCAACTGTCCATGTTATATCCAAATAACCAACATTTGCCTTTTGACTGTATCAAGGACTTGATTTTTCATCCATGTCCTGCAGGGATGTGTTCCTGTCCTTGTCTGTTCTCAGTATTCAGTAGGATGTGTATAAAATTCATGTACTGCTATCTGTTTTTCAGAATCTCCTGAAATTGCAGCGCGGTGAAAAGAAAATGAGTTACAGCTCCAGGAGAAGAAATCCCTTGTGAAGAGAAAGGGCAAACATACAATAGGCCCAGTGCTGGAACTAAATAGCAAGTTGAAACATGTGAGTAGATGGACTGCAGCATCTGCCTAGTGTGTTTCACTGACTCAGATGAGAGCCAACAAGAAGAAGGACCATGCATCAGAAACAGTGAAAAGCTAGAACCAGAGGGAATCTATAAAAGAGATGCTTTATAGTCACAAATTTTGGAGCCAGGAAAACAGAAATGAACAAAAGCAATTTGAAAATGTCCACAGATCTTTTAAAAATAGTTTAGATTTTTCATAATAAGACTAATGAAAGTAAGCTGACAGTGACAAAAGTTATGACTTCAACAACTTTCATTCAGTGAAGAAAAAAATGAACAATTTTAGGGACAGATATATATGCACCCACCCCAGTCACATAAAATAGTACATTAGCAGAGCAGCTGATAGCCAAAACTTATATATCACCTTCTTTTATTCCTAAGCTATATTCCTAAGCTATATTTTATTCCTAAGAGGGAGTCACACTCCCTCTGCTCTATATTAAACTGGATGAATGCAATTGCTGCCTCATCACTTCATTTCTCTTTCGAATCCCAGAATAAAAGATGCACTGCTTATTGGACAAAAGGCAGGCCTGGTTTAGCAAAGCATCTCCACATCCATAACAAATAGATCATCTGGTCAAGAACTAAAATACCATTATTTCTAGAGTATTTCTGATACTTTAAAAACATATATGCTCTAGAAACTGTATTGAGACTTCTAATGTATTTCATACAAATCCTCCAACAGTTTTCAAGTAGTAATGACTTTTATAGAGTAGCAGACTAGGAAAGATTAGTTTTTGTCTCTTTAATATAATACGTAGCTCTCAGCAGGAGCAAAGTACTGAAAATGGCCTATTTCTGCAGAATTCCTTTCTTTTTCTCATGGTTGAAGTCATCTGTACTTTTCAACACACTTGAAGCACTAAGTAAGAATTCATCTAAGAAATTAGTGAAAGTCCTTTCAAAATAGCCTAATCGTAACCCACATGTGTAATACTCATTATTATTAATGTAAAGTACATTTATAAAGGAAGGGAGACAATATACCCTGAGACCAAGTACTGCACTGTTCCATGAAACTGAAAAGAAAGTTACTGCCATTCATATCAAGCAACTGAAGCACAAACATTCCTTTTACATCATACCAAAACTGTAGCAAAGTGTGCTCCACAACTGATGGTTTTCTTGATGGCACTACACCTGTTCATTTCATGAGGTTTTAATAGCTAGGATGAGAGAAACTGAGCTTTAAAGGGACCTCTTGGAAATAACGAAGTTATTCCCTTGAACTTCATGGCTGAAATATATTCAAAGATAATTTAAAGAAAAGACTGCTCATAAATATAATTTTTTATTGATTTTTTAAAATACACATTAATTTCTAAAACCTCAGACCACTTATTACCTTTCTTCTGGGGAGGAAAAAGAAAATTCATCTTCGCTAACATTGTTTGTGATTAGTAAAAAACTTAAACCCCACCTGATGAATTAATTAACTGGAAAAACACCAAAAAGGTATTCTACACAACAAAATCTACAACACCAAGACGTCAAGATTGTTATGAACATAAATATGTTACAAATCCTGTTTCATAAATATTTGTGTATTTATGTTTATAAAACATCTGCACTGTTAGTTCTGAGGAAAGCATAATTATGACTTGACAGACAGGTTAATAATCATCATTCTTTCACTGTTATGTGGGTCTTTATAAAATTACATTTTCTTTTGCCACAGCTGCAGCTATACAGACAACTCATTCCTTCTTAGAACATGCATTTAACTTCTAAGCATACAGAGGGTATTATTGCATAAACTTATTTTAGAGGTTAAATCCATCCCTCTAAAGCTGTATAAGTGTTAAAAATACCTATCAGAACACAAAATTTTTACTTCAAAACGTCAGAATTCCCAGGAAAAGCCATTTTGTTTAGTTTATCTTTTCTAAAAAAATAATCAGACAAACAAACCTGCTAGAATTATAATAAACATCATGAAACTGAAATAATAATTCTAGGCATGTGCGTTTTCTCTGCCTATTGGACTTCAGTCCTGAGAAGTCCCCCGTTCTTTCACCATGCAGCAGCCCAGACATGTTTATGGCGCTGTCCACAGCCCCAGAGCTCTCACCACACAGCTTGTCTGGACAGTACTGAAAACATTTACCACCTCAGGGACCCTCAGCTAAACTACATATAATTATTGAAATGACAGCAAAGTTGGGAAGAAAGCTTGCCATGCACCGATTAATTAAGAAAATAAGACTGGAATATCTGTGGCTAAAAGTCTTTGGGGACTTCCTCCTGCCTCCAGTTACCCACAGCACTCAGTCTCCTGTTCCCTCCCAGGTTGTAGAAACAGGCACTTTTCAGAATAACTAAGGGTACCCTGCCTATGCTGCTCTAGGGTCTCCCCTGGTTTCCTACAAGCAGCCACAGCCGCATACATTATGTGGTACATAAACCCAAAACCATCTGATCAGTTTCTTCTGAAGAGATCATTTCTTTCTATTATTTCTGTTATAATCTTCTGAGATTTCTTTTCTATTTGTATTAAGCTGAAGGAAGACTCCTGTCTCCAAACTCACTTTCTGCAAAAGAAAAGGCAGATACTATATACAGGAAAAACAAAAATGCTTGCTCACAACCTGGGAAACTAAACAGACAAACTGAACAGTATCACAGATATTACCTTTTACTCAGTACCAACTGCAGTAATTTAACCTCATATTCTCTAAATAACAGTTTAATCATTTGTAGTTTAAAAACTGGATGGGATAATGAACCCTTTTCATCTTTTCCTTGCCTCATTCACACGCTCATGCCAAAAGCCATCAGAACATATGGCATACAACAGAGTAGCAAAAGAGTGTTATTTTCACCACTCCCAATGGCAAAGATCTTCTGAAACAAGTGTTTTTGCATATATTTGGCCTTCTAAGTCTGAGGTCTTCTGGAAGGAAATCACCGCACTTTAACACCCTGAATATGAATTTTCAATTGACATCCAAACAGACTGCTCTCTCACTCCTTGTCTGGAATAAAATATATTTAATTTTGAATTGTAAAAGTAAATAACGTAAGTAAGCACATTCTGGGAGTTAAGTGTAAATGACAAAAACATATGTTACACCAGTGTTTATACACAAGCATAGATCACATTTCTTGAAACACTCTGGTTATTGTCTTTCTAAGCACTGCTACAGTGCCCTGAATACTAATTATGCTTCCTGTAAAAGAAACACCACAAAATCATCCTATATAGCTGGCTGGGGTGTATTACTCTGAGAGCAGATGTATCATGCAAATTCTACACAGACCACTGAGTGTGGGACTGAGAAGACTTTGGGTCTGCTTTGAGCTCTGTTACGGCCTAATGTGCAGTTACAGCAGCTTTTCATAGGGAAGTCTAACATTTCTGCAGCCTATTTCCACACATGTAGAATGGGAATAATGACCTTTTTTTTTTAACAAAGCCTTTTGTGCTCAACAGGTGAAAACCTGTTATTTTGTCCAATCTGTCAAGTGTTCTCCATGCAATCTCATGTATTACTCATGCATGAAGGGTGCAAGAGAAAGATACTTCAGCACCAAAGTGCTAAAATTGTTCTCCTTTGCTATTCCGTGCTGTTGCTGTAACATATTTTGCAGCCAGACTCCAGTATGGCTGTTGTTAAACAAACAGGAATGGTACCTACATCTGCTCAGAAAAGGGTTGCCTAGCAACTGCAATCAAAGGGTATTTTACCCTCACCAATCTACTGTAAATTAATAGAATTTTCTCTACAATGTTCTAACACTTTTAGTGGCTATATAAATGGTTTACTATTAGTGCTATTATTTATATTTTGTAGCTAATGTGTTTCATTTCATGATCTGATTCAGGCAAAAAAGAGAGCAGCTAGAAAAGGTCAGATTATGAAGCACAAAAAGGTTCAGAGACTTGTTTGATGTAGAAATATTCTTTGACAGCTCATTGCATTTATTTACTATACTCTTTTCTTCCGCCATTTCAGAATCTATTTCAGCTGCCCCATGGGAGCATGAAGCCATTAGCCTGAATTATCATTCTGAATGCAAATTTCACAAGGTAACACCAAATCATGAAGGTTTTGATTCCTGTATTTACTGAGATGCTTTCCCATTAGAGAAGTTACAGGTCTGCTATTTGTTTGCATATTAACAGCATTGATTTTCAGTACACCTGGCATTACAGTGTTCATTTATCATATGTGTAATAGCTGAATACCAGAAGATGTGCTGCAGAGTGCATGGCAACACATGGAAAAGAAATTAGGATCTGAGATATTAAACAGGCTACGCAAGCAAGGAACCAAATCAATCACACAGGGAGCAAAGAAATCTGGTAGAGCCTATTCATCGGGTTTTAGCAAGTTTCATTTCCAACCATGCTGAAATAGGAACAGAACTTTGATTTAAATGGCTTTTACTGAAGACACTGAAGCAAAACAGCTGAGACATACTGGTGAACATTAAAGGCCTCTTACTTTCCTCATCACAAAATAGCTATCTCTGGTAGAAGGAAGAATCAAAGAGGCTGATAGAGCCCAGACATGCCTATTTTACCTTCTTTCTTCCACTATGCCAAGGTATATTTTTACCAGGTCTGCATCTGAGCCTGCGAATGTCATGGTCTAAAGCCAGCCCTCAAAATGTCCTCCCTTTGATGTGTTGCCCTTTGCTCTCCGTTTTCCACACCACATTGTCCATGTGTACTTAAATGGTGTACAATTATTTAAATTCCTCCTTCTGTCTCCCCACAACCCTTTATGCAATAATTGTTAAAGGAAAAGTGGCTTTGGTATTTGCTATATGTAAGCATTTACCTGGATAGCAGCCAGTGGAGCAGGTTGTTATGCAAATGTCCTGATGGAACAAAACCAAGCATGAAGCAGCAACAGAGAAAAGAATATACTTGTATTCAAGCAGAAATTTCCCATAACAGTTCAGGCAAATCCAGGAAACAACAAAATGACCAAGACTTCATTTGTTTTGTCCATAACTATAATAAAGGTGAGAAAGTCGAAAGTGCTGTGCCTAGATGATTTTCTTTCTCCCCATTTCTTCTCCCTCATATCAGTGACCCATGCTCTGTTCAATCCAACATCAAAAGCAACTCTAGCAAAAACAGCTCCTTAATTTTTCTGCTGTGCTTGTCTCTGATTAAAGGGTCAATAATGTAAACAGCACTTCATCCAAGGCCAGGAATTCACACAAAACCACCAAACAGGCAAGATGCAAGGTGGACTTTTGATACTTCCAGAAACTACTGGAGGCTTGAGCCATGCATGTAGTGACTACAAATTAGCACTGTCTGTGCTTGTATCAGTTTTCATAATCTTAAAAGAAGCACTACCTTTGTGCGGTTCCCTTAGCAAAAGAACTGTGCCATATCCTGTGAGAATACCAGCTAAAGATCCAGAAGTCTGATGCAAGATTGCTTAATAATTGCACAACTCTCTTGAAAATTTACTTTAAATTCATATTTAAACTCTTTATAGATAGGGGCTTGTTTGTGTACAGATGCACGTTAAACTATTGTATTTTCAATGCAGGAAAAATATCCATGGAAAAGGCTGACAAAACTCTGCTTAAAAATACATTTCTTCACACTTGATTTATCCAGCCTGGAAAGTCCTAACATGGGGACACTCTCTAGAATGTAAACTGCTCCATAATCTCAATCCTTCTTCCAGACACCTAATTCAGATATACCACACCTTTATGAATGGACAGGGAAGAAGGGTCTAAGTGTGAGAGCACCACTGACTCACAAACTGGTGCTGGTATTCCCTGCCCTGTTTTCCAATTCCTTTTCCAATAATTTCTATTTCTACTTTTGAGGGTTTGATGTGTTGCCCTCTCTTGTGCATCATTTAAGATTTCTCTACACTGAATTGGATCAAACATTAATCACCACAGCATGTGTCAGTTCTTTCCTGTATCATGTGTATGTTGTGCTGCTTGCACCTGTACTGGACTTCACTGATGCCCTCTCTTCTCCAGCTGAGCTAACCAATACATCTTTTCTGTTTTATATCTCAATCAATGGATCATTCTCTTACTTCATGGGAATTTAATGTCTGTCAGAGCTTTTAATGCAAGACTTCCTTTGCATGCTTGCAGAGATCATCAGGGAAGAACACTGATTTCTGAAGCATATACTCTCTTTACAGCTGCTGTGTCGGTTCTTCTTTGTTGTATCCTGTTGCAGCAGGGACATGTCCAGAGAGGTTACAGCTACCAGTGACGGACATGGGGATCAATGAGATGAGTCTCCATGTGGTTAAACTCAGGGATCCATTTACTGGAGTGCCACCAACACAGGAACAAACCCAGCATAAACCAGACACAGAGAACCCCAAACAGGGACAGGGTGGTGGGTTTTATATGGTAGAGGAAGGGTGGAATTTTACTTTTCCCAGGCTCAGAGGGCACATGCCCCAAGGCAGAGGGGTGGAGTCCACTCTTCCCGGGACTTAAAGCCCTGCCTCTTACTTTAACCCTGCTTGTCTAAAAATCAATTCACTGCCTCTTTGCCTGGAGGCAATCCATACTTCTCTACATGGCCTTTAAATTCACATAAATTAAGGGCCACATGCCCATAATTTTTAATCTTTACAACAGTTCATATTCAACTCCTCTGAAATACTGCTTGGTGATTTACCTTGGAGCTTTTTTTTTCCTTTTATTATTTTTTTTAACTAGGATGTCACTAGCCTCTTGAAGTCACAAGATAACAAAAGTGGCTTTACACAGCTGGTTGACCACTAAATCATTTGGCTGCTTCTTCAAATTCCTAGTAATAATGCCCTGTTAATTTTTCTTATTGGATCCACACCTTCACCTATCAGTTGTTCAAATTGAATCTGATCTTTTCTGTAAAGGAGAATTAGTTGGACTTCATGCCTTCTAGAACGTTGCTAAAAATTATAAAGAAAATTCTGCACAGAACACAGCAGCTAAATTTGTCTTATTTATGCAGTTCTTTTTACAAAGACATAAACATAAACATGAATTTCATAAAAGCACAGAACTGGTGGAGAGTCTTTTACTGAGATAAAAACTAGTAACAAATCAGCTATGGCAAAGACACAAGGTAGCACTAATATCTTTAAAAGGTGCTTTGTTCTTTGATCTCATATAAAAGACTATCAGAAACACTTTCATGCCAAATGAAACAGAATTATATGAGTATTTTTTCCCCAAAAAAGACAGCAAAAGCTTGTCTCTGTTGTCTCTGTAGCCAGCCCTACCAGACTCTATCTCTTTCCCTGAGGCAGGACTGTGACATGGAATAAGTCCCTCAGGGGCACAAGGAAGGAGTGACCAGGCACCGAGGTTACCCTCTGTGTGCAGGTGAGCAAGGACAGACAGCTGCTGGGTTTCATTCCACTGAAAGAGTCAGCCACTGCAGCTGGGATGGTCAGAGAGATACAAATGTGAGACTGGGACAGGCCAGGGGCAAACTGCTACACCTGACCAGCAAAAGAAAATGGGACAAAGTTGTACCTCAGAAGGTGCCTTGGTGGCAACAGGGCTTCTGAAGGCTTTTATTGCTCTGGTAACACTGAATAGCACCTAGCAGCTTGTACTGACTCAGAGCTGCACACAGAAACTAAATCCAGCCTTCTTTTCGCAAGAAACACATTCAGAGACCTAAGTCTGTTTAATGAGTATTAATTTGTTCATGAAGCTGACAAGTGAATTTCCTCTTCAATCTACATTATATTGCATATTCCTTTTGTTGGTTTCTAGGGACAAAAAAAGAAGCATCAGACCTTATTCAAAAACAAACAAAAAAAACCTCTCATGATGAGACTGACGAGAAAGAAATTTGTTTCTCATCAGTAATTGCTTCCCCCTGGGCTTGACAATGTTTATAAATGAAAACTTTTCCTTCAGATATGGCTTGACCTATCATGAATTATAGCTGCTGCTACTGATCCACTCCTCCCTGCACACAAGACTTGCTATCTCAATTCTGTACTGTAATTAACTATTTTCTGATGGCACATTATTTATTATTTGTCACCTTCAGCTCTCCTAGTGTTTATACATCTCCACATATTAGTAGGCAATTAAAAAACTGTTAATAACAATATTAATATCCTAAGAGCTTGTTTGATGTAAGTGAGACATGGGGATGGGTTACTTGATTGCAAGAAATAAGGGATGGGGTTTTTTTGTTGGTGTTTTTCTTTTTTAATTTGTGCATTATCTACCTTGCAGTCTTTATTCACAAAGATCTTAAGCAGTCAAGAAGGAAATATAAAAAAAAAATGAGTGAAATTTATAACTAATCTCATTTGACCATTACAAGACTACCAAAGAGTAAAGCAAAGAGTAGGTATAATTTTGTTATTTTACTTTTTTATTAATTTTTTGCTCTTAAGAAAAAAATCAAAATAAGCCACATCTTTACTCCCAAGACCTGGTCAAAGATAAATAGGACCTGTTACACTAGAAGGAAAATCAAGATCAAACAAAAAAGGAATACCATATTTCTGGTATTCAAACTTAATTGCCCACATGATTCAGGGCAAAACTTCGGGGTTTTTTCCCTTACTCCTCTTCTCTGTATTCTCATTTATACCAACAGTACCACAGCAACATCCAGTGCAACCCTTGAAAATCACTGTGTCTTGGTACTAAATGAGAATTTGGCCCAAAAGATAAAGATACTCACTCACAGACTCAACCCAGTGTGCTTCAGAGCCAGTAATTAAAAACCTTCCAATTACAATCCTAGCTTGCTACACTCAACAACCTTCAGACACTCAGCTTCCCATTTTGATTCTTGCTCCACATTTCCCTTGATCTCCTTCAGGCCACAGTTAGCACCCCCACCTCCTCCCCTCTTCCCCAAAAGAGCACTGGGGGCAAGAGGAGCTGCCTGCACCTTTGTGAGCTCGGGAGCCAAGCACCAGGCAACCCTCTAGCACTTACCGGGCAGGAGGGACACCAGAGCTCAGAGCCCTGGGAAGAGTGGGACAGATATGGAAGGAATGAGTGAGAGACAGAGCCCAGTGGGCATGGGAACAGGAAGAGCAGGCAGAGCTGAGAGGAGATCCATTTTGTTCAGTGGTTTGAATAAAATATCACTGATGAATAAAAGCATCTGCTGAAAGGAAACTGCATGTGACCTGGATGTTTTTTTACGGAGAAGACGATTACAAAGGTGCTCCACGTGCTGCATGGTGCTTACAGCCCTGGGTCAGCAGGGGCTGACAGAGAACGCCCAGAGCCCAGAAGCTCTTGGCAAGGGACAGATCAAAGCTCAAGTTCTGAGATGGCTTCAGGTATGCACAAGGGGACAAACCAGCAGCTGCTCCTCCCCAAAATTATTTGCTGACATAACAAACCAAGTTTTAAAAGACATAAATATCTAGATTAACAACACTTCAGAGGCTCCACATGCAAAGCACCTGTAACCTTCTGTTATTAACAATACTACCTGAAATTATGTGCATCATGGAGTAATGAAAAATAAATTGCAAATAAATTACTAAAAAATTATGGCAAATAAATTAGTGTACCCTAACATAGTCACATATGATTGCTAAAGCTTTTGTTGTCCAAAAAGTCAGAGCTTTTCCCATCTTGCTAACATATGAGAAAAATGAATTGTCTTGTAAATGGTAACTTACTTCCAGTTAAAGTGCATCCAAAAGCCACGATCTGTAAACCTTTGTTTTCTCACTTATTGTTAATTTAAACCTAATATATTTGTTTTTAAAGACTTGACTCAGGCCCTCTGATACATGCTGGACTAGAAATATATTGAAAACTACAATTTTGCAAAGGGCATTTTATAGGCATCCCATATCACAGCAAATTTCATCAGCTTCTTTTAAAATATATAAACGAAAAGATGCATTTTGTGTCCAACATTTAAATCAATGTAGTATATGTAATGCAATGTAGTTCAGATACTAATTAGCTTTTCTGATAAATAGTAAATGTTCAGCAATTCAAGGTATTGAAAATATTTTCAGTATTACTCTCTACTCTTACTACTCTCTTCTTCAGACATAAAGCTATGTATATTTATGTCTGTTTTTCCCTCTCAACAGAAGAAATAAATTAACAGCATCAGGAAAATGGGATTTTACAATGAGTTAGCGTTTATCACACCAAACCACTAAGACATCTTGCTCAGCTGGAACTGTGCACATTCCCTGATGGCGTATTGGATTATAATTTCACAAAATGAGTTTAGTCTCTCAACAATTTCTCTTGCAATTACCTCTGAAAAGTCATCTAAATACTTCCTCAGTCTCTATTCTTAGTCCCTGTGGAGTCTCCCATATATTTTCTGTATGCTGTTAGTTTATTTTGCTGTCATGGAATATTATATATAGGAATTATGCTACTGGGATTCTCCTATAGCATTCTTTTTATTCTTTAATTATAATACTTATATTAAGTTCTTTAAAAGCTGGCTTTTCAATATTTTTTTTATCCAATACCTTTCACACATCTCACACTCACTGTACCTGATATCTTTAATAATTAAACTATGATTTGACATGTCCGGGAAGGACAATGAAAAGTAAAAATTTATCTATGTTGGCTTCTAGGTGATAGGAGAGCTGCACAAACCCTAGACAATGGCATTTCTGCTGTATGCCAAGAGCAACTCGGTGGCTTACAGCCCGGGGTCAGGAGGTGACCCTGGACTTGTTGGATATTGGCCTTGAGTGCCAGCCCCAGGAGCAGCCTCTCCTGCTGCAGAGATGGGAAATGGTGGCAGATCCACTTTGCTTTCACAGTACATGCTGCCCAAACCATCTGGCGTGCTGGGAGCTGGGGGCTGAACAGGAGGCAATAACAATGAGAGGCCAGAGATGGTTCGTGCTTACCCGCAGCCACATGAGGAGCCCCACACCAACCAGGTTAATGACCTATGAGCAACGGAGGCACCACCTTAACTTTCCTGAAACAGAAATTTCTCCTTAGAGGCATCACCTGCAAGAGTCTCCACCTCAAGGTCATGAGGCAGAGAGAAACATGCTGATGTGAAATATTTCAGAGATGAAACAGAACATTTTCCTCGCCTAATCTGGGATCACCCAACCTTAATGCTCTGATTCTATATTGTAATATATCAAGAAAAGAAACAGGTTTACAGATAAATTAATAGGTTACATTGCTCAGAGCATAATTCAGTCTTAAAAACGGGTTTTATTCAGCCTCAGGGCCTGTCAGCATTATATAATCCAACAATCATGGACTGACATTATCCTCCCTCTGTTCTCAAATTAAGATTTCTCACTGGTTTATTGATTTTGTTTGTACAAGGGGAAGGAAGCTCATGTGTAATTTTTGGTGGTGGAACATTACAGTTCAATAATTTAACATCTCCTGTTAAACTGGAATGTGGCTTAGTTTGCTAAAATATTTGCATGTTACAGAAGTTCAGAAATTCATTCTTTGCTGTGCACATACCTCGAACGGCAGTGGACCAGGCTCACACAATTAACACAGCAGTTTCCAGTATTGCAGTGATACCTTTGCTACTACAGACCTCCAAAAGTAGCCCATTTTTTATCATTTCTGAGGATGCTAAAACAAAATACAATTTCTTGTTCCCAGAGATAAGTAATGAAACACAGCTATATCCTCTCAAAATAATTTTGCTAAGTGAGTGCAAGCAAATTTGATATCAAGCTAAGCTTCTTATTTGGTTATAAATCACTGTGTGGATGCCTATTCTAGCCACACAGGGCATGTGCAAGTTGCTCAGCCAAACATTATTTCTGATTAATGACAGAACATCTCATACATAAAACATAAAAGTTTGCATGGCCTTTACACTCCACCTTATGCAACATCTCAAATAGTTTAGCATGCACAATGTCTTAAAGAAAAAAAATAATTTAGGAATCTACATTCTTAACAAACATGAACCAGTAATCAATCATTATTGTTCCACTGTAATCTCTGCTGTCCACAACATCACTTCCTGGACATGGAAATGAGAAAATAAGGTGGTGATATTTAAATTAGCACACCATATAATATTTTATACATAGAAATAGATATAATTTATACATGTATTCACTATGTGCTGCTCTTACAAAATCCTGCACACAGTGAAGCTATTTAAGCTGTCATTGGAACTGAAACACTGATCAAAGCACCTGGAAAGCAACCATGTTTTGAAGTGGTGTTGTGCTTTTTCCTTCTGCCTTACTGGAGGTCTGGTGACTAATCTGTAAAACTATTCATGCATTTCTCCATCATTTACTCTTTTCAAAAATTTACTCTCTTTACTTAATGCAACAGGTTAACCTTCACAAAAAGCATAATGAAGAAAATAATTATAAGCTGTTCCAAAATTCACAAATTTGGTGTTTAACAAAAATATGCAAAACCACAGTTAACAAGTGTAGTTCTTTGTGATTTTTTATTTTCCTCATGTATTTTTTGTTTTCTAGATGACAGATTTTACTAGCAATGGTTCAACCCATGAAGGCTGCATATGGGAACCAGCATGCATAAATACATTTATACTCCTATACATTTAAGATCCATTTATACATATATGCCCATTTACACATACATATATGCACATATTCCTATATACACAAATAACCATTCTGAGACCCAAATGTACAGCATTTAAGCAAAGCATGAGAGGAAACGGGATATATATGAATTGGTAGATCTGAAGATCCGCCACTGGCCTGGCAAAGAAATGCCTCTTCTCTGGCAGTTTGTGAACATATGCTCTTAGGTGTGAGTCATATGTCAGACTATATCACAAACACATATAAAGTAACACATCATTTAAAAATTGCAGACACTTCACATCTAAGCATTTCTGGAACATGACTGAATCCAAACCTTTAGTACTACAGGAAAGTTCATTGGAGAGACAATTTAACAGAGCATAAGATGCCTTTCCAAAGATACTCCCCCAAATTATCTAGGGTTATTTGCAAAATGGACAGAAAAATATTACTAAAGTTTCTAATTAATTTCCTGTCAAGTCCAAGAAGTGAGAAGGACAAACAGTCAGGCTATGGTTATTTAGTCACCTCAGATGGCTAAAGACATGGCTTTTCCCCAGCAGTTCAAGCCCCACCTTCCACTCTGGAGATGGGTAACTGTGCTCATTTTGGATGGAATAGAATTAATTTTTTTCAGAGCAACTGGTAAGGGGCTGTGTTTTGGATTTGAGCTAACAGTATTGATAACACAGGGATGTTTTAGTTAATACTGAGCACTGTTTACACAGACCTAAGACCTTTTCTGCTTCTCACCCCACCCCACCAGTAACTGGGCTGGGGGTGCAAAAGAACTAGGGAGATGATACAGTTGACCCAAGGGATGCTCCATACCATACAGCTCATACTCACTATATAAAGCTGGGGGGAGAAGGGAGGCATTCAGAGTGATGACATTTGTTTTCCCAAGTCACTGAACACCTGCCTGCCCATGGGAAGCAATGAATGTATTCTTTATTTTGCTTTTCTTTTGTGCACAGTTTCTGCTTTCCCTATTAAATGTCTTTAATCTCAACCCATGAGCTTTCTCACATTTTCTTTTCCAATTCTCTCCCTGATCCTGGTGGTGGGAAAGTGAGCGCCTGGCTCAGGCTTGGCTGCTGGCTGGGGCTAAACCATGAAAACAGCAGAGCCAGTTGGGAAAATATCTTTTTCAAACACAGAGGAAAGAAGCGTATTCAATTTTGATATAACTGGAGTTTCCGGTGCAGCCAAAGATCTTTCAAAAGCCTCAAAGTACTCCATAACCCGAGGCAGGATATAGAGCTGGGGCTTCAAAGACTGTAGGCCCCTGCCAGGTTCATTTCAGGCACATACAAGCAATCACATCACACCCTGCTTCTGTCTTTAACCATCCCAGTTTCTCCAGGGTCCCCAGCCTCAGACCCTGAAGAAATATTAGGTTGTAATACAGATCTGGAGGTGGAATTGTTAGTGGTAAGGAGTTTTAGTACATGAAGAGACAGAAATTCCTGTCTGTTTTATACTCCTCAGGCACAGGAGGGTGCTACACGCAGCACTGACCACCCTACCAGAGATGACTTTTTTTCAGTTCACCCTGAATGGACTAGAGCAAACAGGTAACATTCAGACACACAGCTTCAGAAGAAATCTGTATCAGCATTTTGACGTTCATCAAAGTAATGAGAGTTAAGGGTCCAGAGAAAGATATTTCCTGGTATTATCCTCCTTTAATCATTGATCAAAACCAGCAGTTTATCAGAAATCTGATTCTCACAAACTTTGGCTACCCACAGATAGCAAGAACACTTTTTCTCTCCCTATTTCTCTCAAATACTACTTCTTCTTTTCCCCTGCAGCCCTTCCCAACACACGCAAATTTTGCGTTCCTCTTTGTACAATTCTTTCTGCTAGGAAACATTTGATTACATCTACTTTCATGTTCAGAGTTTTCTTTAAATTCTACTTGGATTTTTTTGGCTCTTTATTCTTGAAGTTGCCATTTCTGTGAATCATTAATTCAGAGATGCATGAACAAGCATACTTGATAGACTGTGTATTATGTTACCTCTCACTTTCCTCTGTTATCTTACATGTTGTCAAATCAGACTTCAAATTATGTCACAGCTACTCTTTCTGAATGGTTGATTTTTCACTGAGAGTTACACAGATGGGCAATTATTTTAAGGCTTGAATACCTGCCAACAACTGTAGTGGTATGAAGCTGATCTCCAAAGCCCACAAAACCACATAGAACATCATAAAACAGAAGACGACTCTGAATGTAAACTATAGCAATTTTTATGGGTGGCAAAGTTTAAAGAAAAATTTTCCACACCATTAAAAAAGCTTTCAATCCCTACAAGCATCTACTTCTGTATATATCAACATCCAAAACTGTACATTTTAAATCTCAAAGAATAACTAGAGACAACCAAACCAACAAATAGAATACCATTGTTTCATTTATTTGTGTATTTTAAAACAAGCACACTACTCAGAGGAGAAGTGGGGTAATCATCCTTTGAGCCTCATGTATTTATCTATAAAAATGAATAAAATACAAGCACCACTCTTGAAAAATAAATGTACCTAGAGAAGTGGAAAGTGGGTCACTTTCCATGTCTTCAAGCCTGACAGCAGAATGGCCAGTGACTAATAAATTCTCTTTTAACTATCTGTTATTTATCCACTGAAACTGAGACAAAAAATATGGAGTCCCTTATATAAGCTTCTGGAAAACAATCCCTGCATTGTGGCTGTCTCCTGCTGCTGGCATACATTGATTCTGCATCCTGACACTGCTACTCCTGCAGTGTTTTCCCACTTACAGAATAGCCCAGGGCACAACTGAGATCAAAAGAAATCACCAAACTTACCTCTACATTCACCCTGAACAATAACATACACATAACAGTACACAGAAAAGGGTTTATCTAAGTACACAAAGTCATACAGCACCTAGCCAAGCCTGGCACTTACCTAAAACACCTGCTGCCTTCCCCTCTCTCCTCCTAAAAGCTCTCCAAAATTTTTATCAGTTTTCCAAAACTCTGAAACAAACCACCAGAGGCTCTGAAAAATGTACATTGAGAATTATGACTTCTTGTTTTCAACAGGATGAAACAAAAGTGATAATAAGGATTAAAGAAGAAAGCCATCTAAAGCAGACTTTCAACAGAAAGTATTGCAATGAAGCAGTCCATGCTTCAAGGTGCACGGGGAGAAATCATTGATATCCTGAAGAATCATTTACAGAGAGACATGAATGTTTGGTTCCAAATCTACAAGTAATTAAAGACATTAACAGCTAAATACATGAGCCAGTCTTATCAGAAAAGAAAATTCAGAAACTGTTGCAAGCACTTCTTCAATGACATCGACTTCTTAAGCATAGTACAGACTTCTCTCAACAGTGAACAATGGAACATGTGATGTTTCATAAGCAGACTCAGAAAAATCTGGGTGCAGAACCACAAATTTCTAGGAGAGTGCTTATTTTACCAGGACTTTGTTCAGTACTTTAGTAGACAATAGTAGCAAGTGCCATATCAATATATATCAACTAGAAAAAAAAAGGAAAGAGAGTTCAGGCAAACTTGTTTGTTTGTAAGAACAAACCCTGCTATTATTTGAGTATTTTCCTCATTTTATAATAATTTTTTTTATGGGAGGTTTTTTCACATACGACACTCTTTCCTTTTCTCCATTTCTTTTCTACACATTTAGAGAATGGTCATGTTTGTAAGAAGGTCTGTTACAGAATTTTGAGGAAATCCTGACATTGATTTCAGGTGCATGAAATTGCGTGTTCATACATGAACACATGACCAGGCCTTGAGACTGATAAAGATCCCTCTTGGCATGAGTGTCCTACTAACCAATTACAGTCTATGAGTCTTTGAGTAAATAAGGACTGAGAAAGTGAACATACCAGAATATGTTAGTCATTTATGATTAGCAAAGCCAACAATACACTACAGTGAAAAGGTTTAAAATTTCACTTCAATAAATTAATTATGCTGTTGAAACAGAGCTGACTTCATAAACCACATACAATTCTGATTCCAGAGCATGCAATAATTTAAGATATAGTCAGTAGCTGCTGCAGAGATTTTCTATTTTCAAGAGGAGTGAAGTTAATTAACCTCTGGTTTTCTACAAGCATTAATAACAAGAAGCAGCTTTCTAGACTCTGGTGATTTGGCCAGAACTGGTTTACTAAAGCAGCTTATCTATTTACCATCACATGTACTACCAAATGAATGTTCATCTCTTCATAGAGGAAGGACTGTCTGTTCTTCTAGCTCATGGCTACTTCACCCAAAACAGTCTCCAGACCTGCACAGAGATAGTAATGGTGGTAATCCCACAGCCAAAGGGAGGGAAGACTGCACATCTCATAGAACCATGAGCTCAGTGAATGACTTTGCACAGCATATAACAAAATAAGCAGTAGTTAGCATAGAGACACGGGGCATGAGAAAAAGCAGTGTACTACAGGGGAAATCAGGCATGTGATGAACTAAGAAAATTTCATCAGGAATTAATGTGAATTCTTCTTCTGCTCTCATTCAAATTAATGTTCTCTGATCAGAATACCTACACGATTGTTGTGGCCTTGCAACTAGGTGACTGCTAATTACTACTTGGACTGAGAAAGATGCTCCACTGTTTTAATACTTAAAAGAGAACTGGGTTGGCAACCTCTGTATAATTAGTTTCCTAACAAGAGAAAGGATTTCAGATGTAGGATGCCTGAGGAGGAGAGAGAGAGGAGAGCCTTGTATAAAAATACCTTTTTGTTCATTCTTTTCTCTCTGGTGACCTCCCCTTTGTTTTCCTGTACTGTAAAGGATCAGGTATCATTAATAGCGTTATGCATATTATTATTCATTAGCATTGTCTTGCTTGTGTCAACCTATCCTATCTTGTTGACTTTCACATTTGTCAGAGAGACTCACTATATTTAAATACATTTATAAATTGCTGTTACAGCATTCCTTTAAAAGAAAACGGCTGCTACAGCTGACCAAAAAACTATCATTAAAACAACTTTCAGTAACAGTATTCCTTTGAAGGCACTGGGTTTTTGCTAAGTATTATTAACTAATTTAAAATAACACCTGGAGTGTTTTTTTCTTAAATCAAAATATTTTCACAGCAACTTCTGCTGTAAAGCATATTTTACTTCATTCACTCATGAGCTTTCCTCATATTCATTCATACCATCACTGGCAGTAAACTTCTACTGATAGCCCAGAATGGCAAGATACCACAATCACTTGATTTAGTATTACAACTGAGTATTTTGGCTGTACAAAAGCATCGAGGATGTAATGAACTACTAACACTGTCAGGCCTCAAATAATCAAAAAACTGAATAGAAGTCAAAATTCATTTGGTGTAGAAGAAAAAAATGAGATTTTCTTAAGTTAAACCTTACATTTTATTTTCTCAGTTTTACAGGAGGTCTTGGAAATATTTCAGTTTTGTAAACATGAACTCAGTACAAAGTGCTTTCTCCCTCTCCTCTTGTTATGCTGCTTCAGCTTCTCTTATTCACCAGGGCCAAACCCTCCATGCCTCCACCAGGAGCTTCTCACATCCATCTGTCTACCCTCAGAGAAAACCCAAAACACCAGTCCCACAGCAACAGTTCTCCTTCTCTCTCTCTCAAGACAAGGACCTAGATTAGAGAATTACCACCTGATTCTATGGTACAGATGCACAAGGGAAGTGTGGAAGTAACTTCAGCCCTTCTTTCCTGGGATTCTCCAACACAACAGCAAAACTATTTTACCACATAGCTTCAGTGACTAATAGCACTCAGCCATGAAAGCCCTCTTGGACAGCCCACTGGAGAAGGAAGAATAAGCTATGAGAATATTTTATAGGAATTTTTTTATAAACATCTCTGGCCTATTGGACATTTTGATTTTTTCAAACCTCAGAAATCTTTTGAGACTTCACAATCTCTGAAGTATATTCCAGGAGTTGTAACACTACTAGCACTGAAGAAAAATGAATATTAATAAAAGAAAATAGAAATGGAAAGAAGAAAATTAAAATTCACAGAAAATAAATAAAATAAGAAGAAAAACGTCTCATTTCATTCAGATATATTTCAGTACTGTTATTATTGCCATGCAGCCTGAAACATCTAAAATAATCACAGGAAAATGAAACCAGAAAGGCAAGGTGAAGAACTGCTTGCTTCCCAACATTTTGCTGCCCCTATTTCACCTTCCTCGCTGGCAAGAAGTCTTTAGCCTACTGTGCTGAGATTTGACCAGAAAAAAAATTTTCTGCCAAATCGCAACATCTGTAAAATCAAAGAGAAAATTTTAGAACTGGGTTCTATATCTGTACTGATTGTCAGTAGTCTTAGACACAGATAGCATGTAATTCTAAACTCTTTGGTCTGAGAAAGCTACTATTGTAGCATTTCTCCACATGGATAGTTTATGAGACTTTACATTAAGCTTTGGCAAGTTTTTCCATGTAATATTATGAAGGCTCGTCCATCACATAAAAGTTTTGAATTAATGACACTACAACATTTTGTAAAGAAGACAAAATCCATTTCATTTTCCATCTTTCCCGGCAAAAGTTCTTTCCTAATTTCCAATTTCAAAGTCATTCATTAAATGATCAGGGACTACATTGCCATTAGCTAAATTTCATGTAAGTGTAGATAGATCAGAGAAACAGGTATCTCAACATTTACAATTACTGTCTGAAGTTCCCACCAATGCATACTCTTCCAGGCCAGTTAGCACCAAAGAAAAGAAGTCATACTCATCTGCAATAACCAATGAAAGAGTGAATGCATAAAGACAATGGAAAGATAAAGTGCTTATATGAAAAGAACAGCATTTCCTTTCATTTCTAGGAACATAATACTTCTTTCTAAACACCGTCTAAAAGGGGAGAGTTTAGGCTACTTGTATTTTTAATATGAAAAATAGTTCATGAAAATGTGATCCTGCAAACTGAAGTTCCAATTTATATGGCACAGGGCTTTAAATGCCTGTCTATATTTAAATCCACGTTCATTTAATAGCCAGTCAGCCTGCTCCCCCTTTAGCTATCTCTAGAGGACAAAATGGATTTCCATTAGTAATTCTCAGACTTGGAGAAAGCTCTGACCTGTGCATAGGGTTTATCAAGGTCTTCTTTCTCTGCAACAGCTACAGATGGGGGCTATCCTCAAGAGACTAGCTCCTGCTGTTTTCTTCTGATGAAGCAATCCTTTGCATCTCATCTGGTTTTTATTAACCAAAATATAGCTCTCATCAATAATCACAGGAAAGATATATCTAACTTTCCTTTTAGTGTTTGGGGATTTTCCCCCAAACATAAGGGTAGAATATGAGGATTGAATCCATTAAGGTTTAATGATGAAAATGGCAACATCATGTATTCTGTCTTTGTAAGAGTTAGCGAAATACGAGAAAAAAGAGCTGAGAAAACTCTTGGCAGGGATGAGAGACTAGGCTCCTTACACAGACAACCTCTACAATCATTAAAATAAAATCTTAACCATAAAGATAAATAGAGCCCATAAATAATACACATATTCCACATCACCACTTTATCCACTTGCTCACATAAAGGATCAGTTCTGATCCAGAGTTAGCCCAACATAACATTGATGATGATGGTGCTATTCTGATTATGTTTTTATTATATAAATTAAGGGTGCAAATTTTTCCATAAAGAAGTAGTAGATATGATGCTGTTTCTGTAATACCTATGGTTTCTTCTTTGCATGTTTTTTCCCCTTTTTATCTCCTTAAAAGTACAGCAATCTTTCATTCTCATAGGGTAGAATCTGGAAAGGTTTCCTTTTCACATAGATTGAACTGTGTCCTATGAATATTGTTCCTACTACATCTAAGATAATATTTCTACATGATCTAAGACAATGGCTGTAGTATAAAAGACAATGAAAAATAATGAATGAGCTCATTTGAAATACAGGAGGCTTTGTCATACTGGTGATAGCCAGAGGATGCCATGAAATAAAATAATCTCTTAAAAATGCCAGTCCACAAAATTAGTCAATAGACATAATGATAAGCACTTGCTAATCAATAGTGATAAGTCAGTGTAACTTAGCTGACAGATGCTTCTTCAACAAGTTTTTCTAATACTTAACTCAGTAGAATAAACATTCCAGGCCAATGCTTTAATAAGAAAGCCCTTCAGTAGATAACAGGACAGCAGAATGAAGACAGTACCATACCACCCCCTTACCAATCACCTTAATCTGTTCTACATTTTGCAGAACAAGGCCTCCCAAGGGACACTGCTGACTACTAAAGCCTTATTTTTACATGAGGGGGAAGGACATAAGGAGAATCAACATTCATTGTCAAAAGCAACTGAACGCTGCAGCACTCTGACATACTTCCAGAGAATGCAGAAAAACGTCAGCTACTGGATAAAAGAAACATTTGAGTAACCACAGTTTTGATGTCTCTAATAAAGAGGTAAAGAATAAATAAAGAAAACTTATTTCCTAGACATTTGTTTCAAGTGAATTGAACTGAAATGGCACACAAATGGTTGTTGACCATTTTTTCAAGCATATACATATATTTTCACAACAGAAATTTTATCTCTGTGTGAGCAGATTTAAGCATAGAAAAACTTTTTAAAATATAACAGGCTGCAAGACTAAGTTTTACCTTTGACAAATGTAGTTGTTCCTCACTCCCATCCATTTCCACATGGTGCTCTAGTGGGTCCTAGCTCCATCACTGTGGCCAGGCCACCTGTCTCTTTGATCTCACCTTGGCTTCTCCTGTTCTCTCCACTCAGACATACACTCTTTGACCACCATAGTGCTCTCTGGCCTACTCATCCCTCTCTATATCCCTGAAATTTTGCTTCCCAGTTAGCCAAGGATAGTGAGGTCCACTGCCTATTTGTTAAATTTTCAGATCTGCACTTTCCTGTGCACATCAAGGAGAAGCATTTCACTTTCTAGGGCTTTGCTGTTGCTATGTAATGTGCTGATCAGTGGTGTGTCACACTGCACTCTCTGAATGATGGGATGAGCCACAAGCATCTACAGCAGTTCTCCTCCCAGGTTCACTTCAGATAATATTCTTATTTTCCTTACTTCTCTTTTTTTAATATTTTAAGTGAGTTCTAAGCTTCTAACTGAAAAAGTTGGTTTTAAAGGCTACTCCCTTTAAAGCCTTCTGTCAAATTCAAAGCCTTGGGAACAGATGCAGGCAGGTATTTCAGCTTGTTGCTGATGTAAGATACTTATTTCTGTCACAAAACCTGCATAACTTCACTGCACAAATGGAGAATACTCATGGTTTCTCAGACACCTTCTGATGAAAAAAGGGGTTTACTGGGGTGTTAATTTTTTAAAAGTTAGTCAGTCATCTATTTTCCACCTGAATATTCGGGACAAACAAAGACACAGGTCATAGACATAGAAGGCACCACCTATTTTCCAAAATAATGGCCATGGTCAACTCTCCTGACATGGCCAAGCCTTCAGTATCGATGGAGAAGCCTGTCTGCAATACAGCCACGAGTGAGACAGTTCTTTCACAAATTTATGAGCAACATCAGCATCTGCCTTCAGTGGGCAAGAAACACTTACCCAATTTGCCTTTCCCTCCTAAAGCAACAGCACAAAATAAGCACATGAAGCCCTTTCAAATAAAATAAAGTCCCTTAAAGTACACCTACTTCTCTGAAAGATTTGAAAGAGCGAATCGCTTCAGTGAGGGTAAAAGCTGCCTGAAGCAAGATTACTTAACAAAATTGCAAGCCATGCGAGATGCAGTGTGCAACCTGAACAACACTGGGGACCAGCAGACATGACAGAGACACAAGACCTGACAGAAACCAGCACCTGGAAGTCAAGTGGGACGCTCAAGACTCTCTCAAGTGAAGGTGGAGGTTTAAGCTCACACTGGAGCATCTGGCCACTAAGGTGTTACTCAAAGTTTTCAAGTGCTGCAACAAGAAAAAATTAAGAACCCCTGAAGTAAAAGGAGGCCTCTGAATAAGGCTGTTATCCCTCACCTACACAGCAGGAGGGCTCTGTTAGAAATAGATCTTAATATCGGTGAGCCTCTGTACTCTGCATCTGGCTGCTCTGGTCATAGGAATTCAGATTTGTTTGATGTTTTAATGGCTTTAACAATGTAGCAACACTTTAGATACTGACTCCACTGTGTACTCTTAACAGAACTCATGAGCCATGGAAATATGAACACCAACACCACCAGAAGTTATTTTCTCTATTTCATAACAACCAAATTTTATTGCCACACCCCCGTAGATGTCTCATAAAATTAGACCCTGAGGAAGAGAGACCATGATGGGATATTGCCTGGACTCTCAATCCCTGCATGTATGTCTGTGTTGGATGAAGCAGAGGGGGATAAGGGAATTCTTCAGCTGCATCATAAATTACACTTGAGTAACAAGGCAAGGACAAAAGTAAATTCTGCCAAAACTTAAACAGATGTGTACAGACAGAATTTAAAATATTCTAGTGGTATTATCCTCCACATTTCAATAATTCCCCAGTTAACCGAACAGAAGACTTTATCTCACAGCTGACAACTGAAGGTGCTTCATGAATTATAATTTTGAGAAAAAAACATGAATTATATCTGAAACACAGTATGCCCCAAATCCAAAAAATATCAGCTGACTTTTCACTGCTGGCAATTCTATTTTTTCAGAGTACTGAAATCAGTTCCTATAATTCCTTATGTTAAGGGGGAAGACAAAATCAGTCAAGTGTTTATCCTTCTGCTTTGCTTGTGGGGTTGGGGAGAAATATTACACAGTAGTGTTGACTGGCTTATAGTCAATTCAATATAACTTTACTATGGCAGCAGTTGCATCACTTCGTATCATGCAGTCTCAGATGAAACAATTAAACCATCACTTCCTCCTTTTATTCCTGCACTTTGATCTTCTTGGAGGTGGACTTAAAAAGCACTGCTTCCCAGATTTCCATGTCACTGAGCCTGCGCTTATAAAATTTCTAACTGAGTAGATTTTTCCTGTTTACTATTAATCTAGCGGAAGCATTTTGCTCTGAAAGCTCCTTTGTGCTACACAGTACATCCAGTGCTTAAGGGGTTAATGCATGAAATGGATCACTGGGTTGAAAATAGAAATCACTGTTAAAAAACATGGTACTAGGAGAATTAATCATAACATAATATTGTAACCACTGTGAATTCTCAACAGTAAAATAAAGCCTTATACTCCCAGCATTTTCATTAGTTTTCCAGTAGTGCTGGACGCAGTGTGAATTACAATGAGCAAGAAAGCAGTGGTTGCTCTCTTTAAAGAACATGCACTGTATAGGGGGAAGTCATTTCTTCAGATCATACTGCGCTGCTTATTGGTTTGTATATGCTGGTATGCATTTTAGCACTTAGAAATTATATTTCTCTCCATTGCAGGGGATTCTGCATATAGCCTGAAAAGCAATGCCTGTTTAGAAGCTCTCAAAATTAATCTCGTTGTAAGGTAACTATTTGTTTAGAAGTGTAAACAGTGATATAAATCTGTAGAAAGAGCATTCTGCACCAAATTTTTCATTGAGAGGATGTTTTTTCAGTCTGGACAGGATGCGCTGTGCTTTCATTAGAACTACTGAAGATAACATGAATAACTAAAAGCTAAAACTGGACAAAGATTGAGGTTAATATAAGCTTCTACTACAGAATGTTGTTTTGTTAGTAGTTAGCTATTCATCAGAAGAAAAAAGGAAAAAAACCTGACCAAAAAAAACCAACCAAGAAAAACACCAGGGATAAATTCATTTGGGCAAATAAAGCATGTATTTGATGTGGTTTAATCCTGGCCCAGTTCAAACCAGTACAGTATTAAAATATCACCGATTATCTTGGAAAAGACACAAACAGGCTTATGCATACAGAACTACTAATTTCTCTGAAACCACTACTTACACAGCTATATAAGAATTAAGCATATGATCTGTAATTAAAGGAAGATTTGATGTAATTCAGGCCTTAGCTTGAGCCTTCCAAACATTTATCTGGGGAATCTGTAAGTATGGGTCAACAAATATCCCCAAAGATGTACTCTCCTGATTGTTTGCTAAGCACGGATCTATGTTTTCAGCTGCATGATATTATCTAGAAGACCAAGCTCAGATCAACCTCCACAACTACTGAAAAACCAGAGCTTCTTATTCTTAAGAACCCAACCAGCCTAGACAAAATTGTACACAGCCTGCAATATGTTCTATATCACAATACTCTCCTCCCCTGGGAGGACTGTGGTATGAATTTGGTGACGTGCCATATGCAGAAATTTGTAGCAAGAAACCTTTGTCAGAGCCTAACTTCATTCATGTCCCTACATCACAGAAAGCCTGAAACTGATGAAAACCAACTGCTTACCTCCTACACAATATGGACATTTCACATCTTTTACACAAGCGGATTTCAATGTAATTCACAGAAACATTGCAAACTGCTAGAGAGAGCCTCTGCCCTTGCTCAGACAGAGCCTCTGCCCTTGCTCAGACAGAGCCTCTGCCCTTGCTCAGACAGAGTTGCCCACAGCAGGCTGTCCAGGACTATGCCCCATCAGGTTTTGAGCATCTCCATAGATAGAGACTTAATCTTTTCCAGTATCTGATCACCCTAAGAGAGAAAAAGCTTTTTCTTTTGTCCAGATGGAACTTCATGGGGTTTTAATTTCTGCCCATTGCCTCTTGTACCATCAGTGGGCACTCCTCACCATCCTCATTCTCTCTAATTAGGCATTTATACACAGTGATAAAATTGCCCCTGAGCCTTCCCACCTCCAGGCTCAACATCATCAGCGCAGTCAGCACAACATTTTTTGGACTGTTATTTTCAAATTTTAGCATTATTGTCTCATTATTCACCTTCTTTTGATGTGGCACTGCCTTTCCCTCAGGAAAAGCAAGGTGGTTTTTTGTTTGGTTTTTAAGGAATGGATTAAAAAAATGCTTTGGTTTTTTTTTTTCACTACTTAAAGGGAAAGATTAGTCTTTTAACAACTATGCTAATAACAGAAGACTCTAAATCATGCAATTAACAAGTATTAAAGCTTTTTTTCTTAACAAATAATCTGATATTGTTCTCTTGAAGATTCTTTCTTCTTTTTATCCCCCAAATTCAAACAGCAAGATGTTTACAAAGTCATTAAGATTAAATATTTAATGAAGAAAAGTAAATAAATTTCAACAAGTAAGGGTGCTTCAACAAGATTTGCTGCTATTTTCTGTTATAGAGTACCTACCTTAAATACCAAAATTTTGTTGGACTTTGTGGCAATGAAAGGTTGGGAATGCAATATGTAAGGCATTTGCTGTATTTTCAGAGGGATAACCAAAATCATGCAGCCCTTTGAACAAGGGACAAGCAAGGATGGATGAGGCAGGGAATGGACACCATCTGATCTATCATGTTATACTTGATACCATTTATTCCCCTTATAGGATAGCAACGGAGAAGACCACTAGTTAAATCAATGGTGACTTCACATCATGACATAAAAATTATCACATCACCAATAAAGATCCACCACATTGTGAAATAAAGATCTGATGCAGCTCAGTCACTGGGTTTACTACAGTAGATCTTTATTTCATGAGGAAGATTCATATGAATAAAGCAATTGCTCCTATGAAGATTGTCTAGGCTGAACAGGGAGGACAGGACCCATCTGTGAAGTCTGTCACACCTCTCAGATGCTGGAAAACCCAAGGCATTCCCTGTAGTACAAAGCCTGGCTTCTGGGACCTTGGCTCACATGGATTCACTGGCATCTGGGCTAATGGCAGTCCATACCCCAACCTTTTCCCACATTGAGGACTTCCAAATCAACCCATCACTGTAGAGAAAGCTCAGGCAAATATAACTGCGAGACCTTCATCTTCTTGCCAAAGTCAGCGATTGTTTAAAAACACTCCTGAAAAGGAGACAGCAACAAGGACAGACTGAAAACCTTTGTTTTCCTAACAGATCTGGATAAAATCAGACAAACTAAACCAAATAAGGACAAAGGAAGTAGCCACAGCTGACATGCTAATAAAAATTCTCTTTGAGAATACAGATATCCAGCAAACTAAAGAAAGCAATCCTGAAGAACTAGCAATCCACTGTATTTTAACTTCAGTTGACCTCCACATCTCAGAAAAACAATTTTAAGATCTTACCCTAGAACTCTCTGCAGGGAAGTAAGGCAGTTTCTAAGTACCACAGAACTCCAGGAAACAGGCTAAGAAAACATCACTTTTTCATTAAAATACCTGAAGACTGCAGGATAGAAACACAACAGTGTAACAACTGTCGTGTTTCAAATGCATGTTTACAAGTTCCAGGAGATGAGTGGAAGGATGCAGGGGCAGCAGAGACAACTTGTGATGAATTGGCTGCAATCTTCATTCCCTGTCCCCTGTGCAGCTGCAGGGCAGGGGGGTAGGTCGAGAACATTAGGAGTGAAGTTAAGCCTTGGAAGAAGGGATGCATGGGGTAAGATGTTCTGAAGAATTGGTTTTACTTTAAATTACCCTTCTCTGATTTAATTGGTAATAACTAATTTCCCCAAGTGGTGTCCCTTTTGCCAGTTACAGTAACCACTGAGTGATCCCACTTGCCCTTACCTCAATGCATGAGCCTTTTGTTATATTCCCTCTCCCCTTACAGCTGAGGAGGGGAGTGACAGACCAACTTTAGTGGGCACCTGCCGTCCAGCTGAGCCCAAGATCACAGTAACACAGGTACCAGTTGTGCAGTGTCCTCAACAGCAAGACCTCCACACATCAAGGCAGTCCATAATATTATTTGTCTTCATTAATAATCAGGAGCCAGGATCTCTTTGTCCTACCTGAAAGTCCAATCAAATCACCATTTGCAAATCAAACTCAAGCCTGCACTTAAGTAGCAATAAATCTATGAATTAACTTCTTCGTGTTAGCATTGCCTGTTACAGAAAAAAAGTAATAAGAAAAATATGTTGCATTTACTGAACCACTCAAAAAGCTTGGTTCTGTCAATTACAAAAGATGCAACGTTCATTCACTGCATGTAACACAGAAAATGTCTCATTTCCAATTAAAAAACATTGCCTAGGACTTCAGGTGTTTTTCAACAAATATTAGAAATAAAAGAAAGTTCTTGTTAAGGTAATCTGTTAAGAGTACTTAATGTTTTTCCCGGTGTTTAGTGTGATTGGAGTACTACACATTTGCATAACTTTTGGATTTTCTAGATGGTAAAAGACAACAAAACAGAAAGAGATGCTTGTAATTTATCAAGTGGTTTTTCAAGAAGGAAGAGTAATTTTCCTTTACAAGCCACCTGTACAGTTCACCATGTAAATAAATTTCGGTTCAAGATAACAAAATCATATTTTACTTATGGGTTTAACATACATGGCACAGTCCCTCCTCTATTATGTTCCACCACTACAGAACTCATTAAGAATTACCAATTAACACAATAGCTACACTAGCAGGCACAATAATGAAAGGACACATAATGAAACACTTTAGAAATTTTTTTCTCTCCTTTATTTTAGCCATTTTCAGGGAGGAGTAGACAACATATTTGTATACAGTTTATGGATGTTTCTACTGCAAGGTTTCTTGTAAAGACAAATTGTGATCACCTTCCAATGGCACCTCACAAAATCTCCTGAGTCTTTATTTATTTATATGGAATCCATCACTGCAAAGTCTAGGAGCACAAACAGATTAAATACACTCCCTGTGTGCACCAAGGCTGCTGTCATTGACATTGCCCAAGAAAGAAACCCTAGATTTTTTTTTTGAGTTTTTTTTAATCCCCTCAAACCTAAGCACAGCAGGGAATGAGATTTCCTTCCTGACACTAAACCACACTATTTACTGAGCATCCATCATAGAACAACGGATGGATATGTAAGCTGTGGAGAACACGGAAAAGCTTCAAACCTTTAATTTTCTTAACACCTTGATATGAAGTACTAGATAGACAAAAAATCCCCAAAAATATACTTGAAAAAGAAAATTTTAGCTAAAAACAGTTTACTGTTTGTAAACTGCAAATATACAGCTGCGTTTTTTCCCAAATATAAACATCTGCTTTCTCCTGTAATTTCCTTAGGATGGGTGCCCTCTACCAAAGCACTTGTAATTGATGCATTTCACTTTAATGGTCTGAGGTCCTGAGTGCAGCTTCAATGCTGCCATCCCAGCATCACTGGGACACAAACAGAGCAGCCCAGGAGATCATGAATCCATGGAGAAAAATGAAGAAAAGATTACTTTCCATGGAATTCTGCATTGAGTATGCAGAAAAGTCTGCATTAGCATATTGATAAAGCATTTGGGTCAGAGGTTCCTCTCCATCATATTTTTCTGTTACAGGGAAATTCAAAGATATGTTGTTCCAGGTATGATAAATTGTCTTCTGTGAGCATTTAGTTTTCACAGATAAACACTAAAAAAACTTATCTCTTTCAGTAATCTGGCAAGAAAATGCCTAATAATTAGGTAGCACAATTTATGTTTAACAGCCTGTGGGATTTAGGGCTTCTACCTTCTCTAAAACTGTCACACCTGTGCCCTTTTAGCATTACAGACTAGCCTAGTGCTCTCATTAGAGTCTGGAGATTAATATTAATGAGACAGATTCTCACTGAAGGCACACTAACTTACATGACTTTAATTTAAATTTTTGAGTGCAACTTATTGTGAGAATTTACCTTTATTACTATTATTTTTAAAGAGATTTCAGGTTCTTTCTCATCTCAAATAATGTTAGAAATAATTAAACCTTGATTAAAGCCAGGAAAATAGTAATCAGAATATCAGAATTTATATTAAAAGGAGATTTTCGAATCTGTAATCGTTTTCTCTCTGACAACAGATGAGTTGGTTTTGACTCAGGTAGACAAGCCTTGAGTAAGTAAATTATTTGTAAATATAGGGGCTGAGGAAGCATACTACTTAGGTTTATCAGAAGTCCTAATTCAGGCAGCCTTGTAAAAGGATTGCGATTACACAGTAAAAAAATATTTTTCCTGTTATCTACAGCAAGAAGATAGAATCTAGCTTTGCAGCTGCTTGTCTCACAAGGAAGGAATTACGATGCAATTCAAGATTTAAAATTTCAGTCACCTTTCAGGGTTCCTCCCGGAATTCAGTATAATACAGGAAAATTTGCTCTGCTGAGAAGAAAAATCTACTCGGTATAGCATTGTACAATGATCTATGCATAGTAATTCTTTTATTGCTGAATCCAAACAATCAGATCAAACACACAGGGACATTTGGATACTACCTCTGTAGCAAAATTAAGGTGTTCTTTTTTGAGGGGTCACAGGATATGCAAAAGTAGGCTTGCACAATCCTATCAGATTTTCTCCAATTTACTATCAAATTTTTCAGTCAATTTTAATTTTATTTGACAACAGAAGAGTGGTCTGGAAGAGATCACATTTTAGCAAGTTACAGGAGAGTTAGAAGCTGGGTGAAACAAGGGGAATATAAAAATTGTCCCTCTAAGGGAACATCAGAACACTGATCTAGTGCTCTGGCTGGACACAGGGCATGTTGCCTCTTAGGTGATCTGGAAAACACACAGAAATCAATAAATGAAACAAAAAAGCACTTTAGGACCTAAACTTCAAAAAAAATTATTTTTTTAAACTTTTAAGCTTTTTTTGCAGAAGAAAGCTGAGCTTCTAGACCACATAGCAAGATTTATGGGACAGCTTAATTCTGCAGCTGTGCACTGACACTTCTGAAATACAGCAGTTCACTGTCCTGAAAGTTGTTCCAAACTGCATTATTCTCAAAGCCAATATATCACAGGGTGATGCCAGCCTAAAACAGTTGCCATTTCCCAGATCTTTCACATGCTCTAACATTTAGGGAAAAAAAAATTTAAAAAATTTAAAAAACAAATAAGAAAAGCTCCCAAAACAAACCAAAAAAAGAACCCCACAAAACAAAACACCTCACCAAAAAACCCAAGAAAATCCCACAAACAACTCTCAAAAAATTGCCTCATCAGGTTCTGAGAATGCTTCTTTTTCTATGTAAAGAGAAACTTCACCAAATTAGCTCCCAAACAAAAGTAAGACTCCTAGATTTGGAGAAGACCTCAGCTAAATACAATTTGCATTTTTTATTTATTCTTTAATAATGACCCAAATTCAATTATTTCTTCCTGCATAGGTTTCTGTGCTTTGAAAAAAAAGTAGAATATGCCAAATATATTTAAAAGCCTACAGCAATTTTGCAAAGAGCTTCATTATTGGCCAAAGGTGACAGGATACAGCAGTCCTGCTCTGAATGCAGGTTATTGCATTACCAATGTAGCTACACCGGATTGTTTTGCATTATGCCCCAGTGGAACCACAATGAAAAATTAGCTGTTCCACATTACAAATTATCTTGTTTTCAGCTACAGCAGGTAACGGCATTTCAAGGTGCACTTACAGCATATGAGAGGAGGGAGGAAAAAAAATTAGGCACTTAGCCTGTATGCTTCACAATCTCATTCTTTCTCCAGATTCTATGATAGCGTTTGTGAATAATTCAGATTTGCTCTCTTATTTTGCAAAATAATAAAACTACTTAAGATCTGAGAAGAAATTGAATTTTAAAGTTTTGTTTACTACATATTTTACAGCATGCACCAGTGAGGCTCTCAGACAGAAGAGAAGCTAGGGTAGGCTTCCCTAGGGGGATGCATGAAAGAGCCAGGGAAAAGCAGAGCAGGCTGACCATGAGCTGCCCGCAGCAAGGGGATTTGAAGGAGAGCCTTCCAAAGAGCTACCCACAGCTGTAGGAGAGACTGTGCCTAACTGGGACACACCCAGGTCCAAGGGTGAAAGCACTGTGCTGCCTTCTGCAGTCTGCCTCTATCCCATGGACAGCAAACTGTAGCAGTAGACAAAGGCTAAATAAACTTAATCCCTTTAAGCTTCTTCCCTTGTAAACAACCATTGTTTGTTGTATGTCACTTTTATTATGACTGCTATTAATAGCATCTTTCTCTCTGTTTTGCTTCAGACCATTTGAGTTTGAAATCCTCTTCCAGGGACGAGAACAAAGAGGAAGGAACAAATCCCAGTGCATCCCTTTCTATGTATTCATCACACCCCTTCATCTTGTAAGACAAATCAAGACAAAATCTTCCCCAAACTGGTGTGCTTTTATCCCATATTCATTGCGCTGACCATTCATATTCCAGCCATAATCCTTCATTACCTGTAACCCTTTTCTTCAAAAATATTCCTAGCTAGGATTTATGCATACACTTGTAAGTACTTATTCCTGGTTCCATAAAAAAGTGCAAAACTAACTATAATCCTCATTGCATCATTGATACTTTTGTTTATTAATATGATTTCTGGCAGTTTGACATTCAGTCTTCACTTAGAGCATACAGCAGACTAGAAGTATTTTGTGTCTGAGACACTATTAAAGACACTGTAAAAGAGATTTGCGAAGTTTTTCTCTACTAGAAAAAAAATTTATATAAATTGTTCCCAGATATTTCTGTTTTAGGATGGGAAGAGAATGGATTGAGAGCACTCATGAGGAGAAAGACTTGGAAACATTGATTGGCAAGAAACTTAACATGGCAATGTGCAATTGCAGCCCAGAAAGTAACAGCAACCTGGGCTGCATCCCAAGCAGTGTGGCCAGCAGGGCAACGGAGGGGATTCTGCCACCTGGAGTCCTGCCTCCACCTCAGGGGACTCAGCCCAAGAAGGACATTGGGTGAGTCCAGAGAAGGGGCACCAAGATGCCAGAGGGCTGAAGCACTTCTGTCAAGAAAGCCTCAGAGAGTTGGGATTGTTCAGTCTGGAGAAGAGAAGGCTCCAGGAAGACCTTACAGCACCTTCCAGTACCTAAAGGAGGGGGGGCCTATAGAAAGCTGGAGAGGGACTGGCATGGGCATGTAGTGACAGAACAAAGAGTAATGGCTTTACAGAGAAAGAGGGTTGGCTTAGATTAGATATTAGGAGGAAATTCTTCACTATGAGAAATGTGAGACAGTGGAGCAGGTTGCACAGAGAAGTTGTGGACGCCCCATCCCATGAAGTGTTCAAGGCCAGGTTGGATGAGACTTTGAGCAATCAAGTCTAGTTGTCCCTGACCATAGCAAGGGGCTGGAGCTAGATGATCTTTAAGGTCTCTTTCACTCTCATGTAAAATTAGATTGTAGTGCCTCTGAAATCTGAGAGATAAAAAAGCAGAGCTGGTATTCAAGCATAAATGAAGGGTTTAGTCTTCCTTCCCATTAACATGTGGCATGCATTTGCATAATCAGGGAGATTAAGCCTAAATTCACAGACTTATTTTGTCTAACCAACTCCCAGCTATAGTTCTTCAAACAAAACAAAACCCATAGACACACAAACAAAAAGCACCACACAAAACCAAAAAACCAACAAAACCAACAAACAAAAAATCCCCACAAAACAAAACAAATACCAACAAAAGCAATATGGTTTTGGTACTCCAGTATGTAAACTATAAAGTGAATCCTCTACTCAGGTTTAATACAACCAAATTCCCAAAACATCCTCTCTTTAAAGAAAAAGGGGCAGATGGCTATCCTTTTCTCTTCCCCGTGTGTTACATACCATGACTAAATATGAGATTTGACCAAATTCACTAGATCCAGGCACTGCTGAAGGCTTTTCTCTCCCTATCCTCACACTCAGAAGGCACAACTACAAGGGCTAAAGGAGCACAGCACCAACACAGCTCATCTGCCATAAGAGCATCATATTAAAACATAGCTAGAAAAGCATGGTGCAATTGTGTGGGGTGGGATGGGATAACAAGGACAGCCATGGGGCAACAAGGACAGTCAGCATTACAGGATGAGCTTTGACAAGACAAGAATTACAGAAAATATGAGAGAAACAGAACTGTACAAGCAGAAAAAATTATTGAAATCCCAAATATAGAATTAGATGAAAAAAAATTATCAGAAGCCCAGAAACAGAGAATGAGAAGGGAAAGACCACACAGCCTTCAATATTTTAATGCTGCATTTGCATGTGAAAGGAGAAAGGGGACATCATAAAATATGAGACATGATGAGCAAAGTAACAATGGAGGAGAGGGATAAGCACAGCAGTAATGGGAAAAACTCAAAAGCAACAGATTATAATGGTCACAGGTAGCAAGGCTTAGAAATACTGAGGCACCAAAACCTCTTTGCTTTGTGTGCTGAAAGCAGTTTTGGCAGTAACATGGTTTAAACCGGCCAGTCCATTCCTGAAACTAGAGAACAAAAAATCTTTTTGTCCCAGATTTCTAAAACTCTGTAGCTGCTCCCTGGTCCTGCAGAGCTGCAAGTGGCACCTGGAAGCCAGGAAATACAAGTGTCTTTAAACATGGACCTAGGATTCCCACAAACAACAACTCAATTGGAAAAGCTGAAGAAATGCAGGAGCTGACTTCTGCAAGCAGAAGAACTGGCTGGAATGGCAGCGTGGCAAACATTCTGTGGCACCAGCAAGCAGCAGCAGCTGATGTTTGTGCTCTAACACCTTGGACACTACACTTCTGATTAGAAGAAAGTTGTCACTATTAAAAACCAAAATATATGTATTTCATCCTAAAGTCTCCATACTGGGTATATTCATGTTCAGAGCTGTAGAAAAGTAGTTCTCTGTAACTACCTTAGAATAAATATTTTTCTTTTTTTTTTAATTTTTCTTTCCTCCATAGCTTTTTCTTATAGAAAGAAGTATTTGCTTAATACAGAAAATATAAATCAATCTTTTCATTCCAAGATTCTGCCAGTTGCGTAGGAATGAAGGCATCCAGTGTCTGAAACAGGAAAATAATCAGAAGGACTGGCCAGCTATAAATCAGGTTAAAGGAGCTCAGGGTGGGCAGCAGCTTTGCTCTGGCATTTCACATTTAGCAGACAGCACATTTATGTGCAGAGAATGAACTTTCTTAATGTGGCTGGACTGGTCCATCCTACCTCTGACTCTGCTGTGGATGGGGCTGGAGTTAATACTGCACTAGACCAGTGCAGCATTTAACACGATTTCTGCCACACTGAGACAATTTTAGATTATCTTCTAGTCATTAAAAGCAGACCATAAAGCAACATGTTCTACAGTTTCTGGCTTAGAGTTACTTTCACATAATTTCACATTTCAATAATTAGTTATGCTATATGCAAAACCTAAATTTATAAATAAAATCTTAGCAGTGCTAACTAATATAAGAAATTATAACTATTAAAAGCTAAGAGAATTGCAACTGCTGGAAAATCAGACTTACAATTATTTTAAATATATGGTATTTAAGAACCACAGACTTTGACAAGAATTGAGGCTACAAGGAGAAAAAAAGAATAAAAAAAATTTATAATATTGTTTAAAAAGTCATTGTAATTTAACTTAAATTCAACAAAAGCTTTCTCACAATATATCTTTTATTGAATAAAAAATTTCATTGGAAATTAAATTGAATATATTCAGATGCTTTATGTTTTCTTAGTTTTTCTAATTTAATATTTTCTGCAATTGACTCCAAAATTCCTAATTTTATAATTTCCAGTTATAATTCTCACATGGCAGCCACACTAGCACCATTTTTTGTTCTTGGTATTTATCCTTCACTTCAATAGCATTCTAAAGTGAATTTTTTTTCTAGAAGACTTTAAGATTTTTTTCTTTAAATAAACAAATCACATAAATAAAGCATCTTCTCTTAAAGTTTAAATAAAACTAGGAGCTTTTAACAGTCAAGGAGGTACTCGGTTTCCTTTTTTTTGGTTCATCCATATCGGTAAGTTTAAATCATATTAAACGTAGCTATATTATTTAGCACTGATGTTTGTCTGAAACCATCAATTAACATTAATCTTGTTCAGCTACTCTACAGTGGATCAATCCTTCACTTCAATTTAACTTTGTAAAGCAGTAGAGTTCAAGATTGCAATAGAATTACACAAGATAGTATCTCTTTGCCATAAATGTAGTGAGGGCTAGAAACACAATCCACAACAGCTGATGGATGTCTCTTGATGTTTTCTTCCCTCCTGATTTGTATTGTCCAGCCATAAGTAAGGGTGTATTAAAACATAAAGGAACTCACAAACGCACAGCATAAAACTATCTGAATGGAAAGAGCAGTCCAGTAGTAACAGAGGAAATAAAAGAATTGCTGAAACGTTTGCAATGGCAACCTCACTCAGGATTACAGATTACAGACCAGGTTCATCAGCAAGACTTCACAGTCTCAAAATTCTGAGAGGGCCTGGGCTTCCTGGTATGACCTTAGAGCAGACCCAGCTTTCAGCACTGTGGTAAGCACAAGTTATGCTGGGACGCTGTTTTATCTTCTCCAAATTGTCAAGGAAGATGGTATGATATTTGTTGTTAATGAATAAATGAAATTTTCTATTATACAAGAAGAATATTTCTTTAAGCAAGTTCCTCAACTACAAAACACCAAAAGGTTTCTATATAAAGACTTGCATTTGTTTATGAACCACTGTCCCAGAATCTGCAAAACTGTACAGCAGTCCAGAAGGAAAAAAAATCTTTCCTAAAATAAATAAATAGAAATGAATAACAAAATAATCTACATAGAATTACTGGGATATGCAGTATTGTCTTTTTCCAGCAAAGAGAGTCCTCGTCAATCAACTCAAGATGATATTCCTCTATCATGGTGCTCATGTCCATGCCACTACACTTTTTACTACATAAAAGACAAAGCTTTTTAGATTACAGAACACAGATTAGTTAAGAGTTGGACGGGAACCTCTGGAGATGGTCCAGTCTAACTTACCTGCCAAGGCAGGGTTACCTAGAGCAGGTTACACATCTCCAGGTGAGTTTTGAATGTCTCCAGACAGGGAGATTCCACATCACTGGGAAGCCTGTTCCAGCGCTCTGCCACCCTCACTGTAAAGTTTTTCCTCATGTTGAGGTGAAACTTCTTGTGTTCTAGTTTACGTAGAGGACATTGCTCCTTGTCCTCTCATTGAGCGCCACCAACAAGAAATGTTATAAAATACTGCACTCAGACCTTACCAATTTTAGTAGGATCCATACAATACTGCAGTAGCAATCAAATCTCAATGCTGTCAGGAGGACTGATCAAGGAGATGACTAAAATTTCAAATGTCATTCTTATACATTAGCAATGCTACTTTGTCAACAGCCTAGAACAAATAGATCTCAATAGAGATCTTGTTACAACACAGCAAAGAATAAACAGGAGTCTAACAGCACAAGGTATTAGTGAATATACTCTGCCATAAACATGAAATGTCTCATTTTGATTGCCTCTCTCATGCTCTTGTGCTTGCTCCAAACATTAATCTCATTAGAATTGCTCACCTCCTCTAAACACTATAGCCTAAGTGGGGCATACAAGATCTTAACAGATTGCTACAAATACATGAAAATTTGGACATTGAATGGAAAGAAGAAAATAAAATACTACTTCTGACTTAGCTGCTTGTATTTCATGCAGAGACACAACACCATTGACCAGGTGATCAATGGATTTTTGCTGCTGTTGCAGAGTGACAGAGAACCCCATTGAGCTGCAATGCTGGGAGTCTCTGCTTCCCAAGAAAATATTTTTTCAGGTCTAAGGCTTCTCACCACCTTCTGAAGCTAAATGTGATCCCCATTTCTCCTCCACATATCTTTTATTCTGAATATGCATCTAAAAGCAGAGAAATTACAATGTGCAAGAGCTCTTGAATAAACTGAGCACAGCAAATCAGAAGTCAACGCCCCATCAGAAAAAGAAGAAGGAGGAGAAGGGTCTGCTTTCAAAATTTGGATGGAGTCCTTTACTTCTCTCTAAATCAGTCCTTCACAGCTCCTACCTACTGATAGCAGGTGCAATTCCATCTCCATAGTGGCTGTGAGCTGCCAGACATAGCCCTCCAGGCCAGCCAACCCCAAGGTACACCTAAAGCCATTTTTGGGGGACCTCTTTCCCAAATGAGTCACATACAGTGACATTAATAACAAACAAACAAACAAATAAGGTGATGTGACACATTATACATCTAATCCAAGTGATACTTCCACACCTGAAAGCAAATCTTTCCCTTCATTTCAGAGCCAAACTGTAATCCTACCAGAAGCGAAACCCCAAACCCATATTCCTTCAACTCATTTCCTACTCTGAATAAGTAGCAGCAGCCAGAAAGAGTACCACACACAAGAACACACAAATGGAGTTGTAACCCAAATATACACTTAGAAACTCCTGTAAGGAGATTTACTAAGAACAACTACAGCACTACAGATGTACTGAAGCCAAGCTGGCCTCGCAGGCAGGTCTGAGCACATGCTTTTGGTAGCATGCTGCTCAACACCAAACCTGCAGACCTTTTAGTCAGCTACTGTGGTTTCCTGGAACAGCTATTCTCTTAATAGCTTAATACAGGGAGTTGATATATGTGGGGATTGTTTATCTTTTAGTTGTCAATCACAATTGTTAACTCTCCTAGGAACTGCTCTGTGTTTCACAGCGGGCTGCTGTGTGTTTCACAGCGCTGTGCGTGTGGCCGGTATGCAGCCTGAACTTCAAGCGCTGCCCAGTACACTAACAACTGGCTTTAGAGCATCTAGCTTTGCAGAAATGCCACACTGTAGCTATGGGAAATCTATCACAACCCAGGGAATATGAAAGTAAGCAATATCGATCCTTAGTCAACTTAGTCCTCAACTCTGAATGAGCAACATCCATCAAGAAGCTCTTATTGACAACAAAGCAGGCAGTCACCATGCCCAAAACCACCTTAGAATTTGCCCTAGAGATCTCACAGCAACATGATTTTCTGGGGTTTGCCAGATACTAGAGCCCAGCAGAGTATTTTATGGCATTCTGAGATAGTCATAACTTTGATAATCCTGGTACTGCATATTCAGGTTATTGTTACAGCACTAGCTATCATAAATTACAAGATATATAATTTATTGGTAACTGTCATTTACTAGTCACTGGCTTTTAATAGTGTGTTTTGGTTAGGTGTAAAAAGCTTTGTTTATCACTATGCTCTATCATAAACTAACTCCTTTTCCAACCAAACAGAATGGTTTCTATGTACGAAATGTCTGTATGGACACAAGAAAAAAGGAGCAGAAAATTTTGTGTTGGCAAAATCATTGTACCATTGAGCTACAATCAGCACATCATCTTGGAATAAGAATGACCTGCGGCATCAAATGAAAATGTGTCAAATGCATCAAAGCGACAAACCCATTTTAACATCAGAAAACTGAAAAATTAAATGAATGGTGAAAAATATGAAACCAGCTTTTCAAACCAGTTTCAGAGGGCACCTATGAAACCAAAACCTCCAGTTTCAATCTCTCCACTATGCAAAATAATAGCAATAAGAAATAAAAGAAAAAGGAGAACAGAATTAATATAGACAAAGATTAACATGATGAGTCTATCTAGTTCTCTGAGAAGAAATGACACCTCACAAATATACCAGACTTCTTCATAGAAATCAGTTAACCTATGGACTGGATGACTAAAATTTAGTTTTCAGCCTACCTGAATTTCCAAGGAAGGCTTTTACAAAACTATTCACCAAAACCTCTCCCTTCGAGAACCAGAGACTTCATCAAGCTAGAAGAAAAACCCTATCTCAAATTATTAAGTAAAAAGATAGAAAATTTCTGTAAAAATGGTTGCTTTTCAGAATGGGGAAAGGTCCTGTGGAGTCTCACGTGCATCTGTGCTTAAACCTACACTGTGCATATGGAGGTGGGTTAACACAGTCTAATGACAATGCAAAATTAGTTAGAATAAGTCCTACACTTCTCACAAAGACCTGTGAAAGTTCTATAATGAGCAACTGAAAAATAAACTAGAAGATGACATTCAACTTTGCTAAACCCAGAGCAACATATTTATAAAAAATAACCTCAACAACAAAAACACTATACAGTGCTTTAGAGTTCAAATTCTGACACTTTTCAGAACAGAGATTTTCGTGTCTGTTTGAAGTTGTATTAAAATATCATCAGTTGAAAGTGAAGCAGCAATGAAAATGGCAAATTAAATGGTAGGTGCTATAAGAAATCGAACAGAGAAAACCAGAAAAATGTCAGTGTGACAACTTCATGGTGCATCCAGTTCTCTAGCATAGCATGCAGCTGCGGCCGCTTTGATTTCAAAGGGAATGTAACAGAACTGGGAGCATCACAGAGAAGAGCAATGCAGCATGAAGTTATACAGATATTTCTCTATGAAGAGAAGCTCAACAGACTCACATTGGAGTGAGTATCATCTCATCAATATGAGATACGAGATACATAGATACAAGAAGAATTTCACATGGAATGGAGATCATGAACAAATCATTTTCTCACATATGAGAAATATGAAGCAGAACAGAAATAGGCTGATCAAGTCTCACTTCAGTGCCAAGTAAAATTATGGTGGGAGGTATTGAAAAACACCTAGAGGACAATGTAGTTATCAATTACAGCCACCATGGCTTCATGAGAAAAAAGTCCTACTTGAACCTGACTTCCTTCTACAACAGGGCAACCCACCCAGATGATCAAGGAATGCCAGTAGTAATGCTTTTTGACTTCAGCAAAACTTTGGACACTATCTCTCACAGAATCCTCCTGGACAAAATTTCCAGTACACAGCTGGATAAACACATCATGAAATGGGTGAGAAACTGGATCATGGCTCAAAGAATTACAGGGAATGGGGTGACATCAGACCAGTCCTGTGCTCTTCAACATCTTCATTAACAACTTGGATGCAGGACTCTGAGAATACTAAGTTTAATGATGACACTAAATTGGGAGGGGCTGTTAACTTCCTCAAGAGCAAAGAGGTCCTGCAGAGAAACCTTGGCAAATTAGAGAGATGGGCAATCACGAACCATAAGAAGTTTAACAGGGGGAGATGCTGGATTCTGTACCTGGGACAACTCTGGTTTTGTGTATAGACAGACTAAGGAACGAGAGGCTGGAGAGCAGCACTTGGGAAAAGGACCTGAGTGTCCTGGTTGATAGCAAGTTGACTATGAAAGAACAGTGTGCCCTATCATTTGTGTCCTGGGGGCCATCAGGCACAGCTTCGCCAAGAGGTCAAGAGGGGCGATTGTCCTACTCTGCGCTGGTTGGCCTCACCTCGAGTGCTGCGGGCAGTTTTGGGTACCACAGTATAAGAAAGATATTAAGCAATTAGAGAACATACAAAGCAGGGCAACAAAGATGGTGAAGGGCCTTGAGGGGAAGCTGTATGAGGAGCGGCTGAGGTCACTTGGTCTGTTCAGCCTGGAGGAGAGTGAGGGGAGACCTCATCGCAGTTGACAGTTTTCTCATGAGGGGAAGCAGGGGTACAGGTACAGATTTCTTTGTTCCTGTGCCAAGTGACAGGAATCAAGGAAACAGCATGAAGCTGAGTTAGGAGAGGTTTGGGTTGGATATCAGGAAAAGGTTTTTCACCCACAGGGTGGTTAGGCACTGGAACAGGATCCTCAGAGAAGTGGTCACAGCACCAAGCCTGACAAGTAGCATTTGGACAATGCACTCAGGCACAAGATGTGATCCTTGGGGTGTCCTGTGCAAGGACTAAATGATCCTTGTGGGTCCTGTCCAACTCAGCATATTGTATTAGAATATTTGACAACAACGGGATTTTGACAATAAACTCCAGATAAAGTATAATCACATTACAGACTGTATTTCTGTAGGATGCTATAGAAAAGAAAAACAAATTTCTTAAGTGGAAAAAAGTAAATTCAGACCTCAAGTAAATCCAGATTCAACTCCTCTTGGAAAGACTTAAACTTCAAGATACTGCATCTTGGGAAGCTACTTTAGAAGGAAAGCAATTTTCAATTTGTACTTATGTATTTATTTCTGGGCACTATCAGATAAATGAGTGGATAAATGGATTTTGGCTTGACCTAGCACAGCTGTTGTTTTGTTCTGATGGACCCATCCTTGTCCCAGTGAATCTCACCTTGCTAACATCCTACTTCAGGACAGAGAAAAAGAGAGCTTATCAGCTTTCTCGTCTTGACCTCTGCTCTTTCATCTCACCAGTGGTTTCCAAAAGGGCAGAGAAAAATCCCTGTGTAAATCACATAGATGAACCCTAAGGAAGACAAATAGCCACACTATCTTCTCACCTGTTTCATGTATCTCTAAGATGCTGCTCTCAGTTTATTTTCTAATACAGCTGCCATCACTAGTGGCATTAACTACCACCTTTGCTGACATTTGCAGACAGGACCCACAATTCATGACCATAAATGGCAGTCTCCATGAAAAAGTTAAGAAAATTGTGCTCATATCTCTCCAAACATCAAGAGCTCAGAGACACAAGTATGCTGGATGTTGGAGGATTGAGTCTCTCAACAAAAGCAACACCTCTCTCACCCCATTTATGTGTATCAGTGTGGTTTAAAAATTTTCAGTCAAATCATTGGATATGAACTCCTCTTTAAAAAAGGTAAAGTAGCTGTAAAATGATAGGACACTTGTTAGTCCAGTCCCACGATGATCATAAGATTTACATATTAACTTACAAAAACAGGGTGGTATCAAGACAGGGCAGGTGTTATGAAGAGATGCCAAGTATTTGTATCACCCTCTAGAAGGTGGCAGTCTTTCCATATCACAGCATGATTCACTGTAGTCAGTTGGATGGCAAAGAAATGAACAGGAGCATAACCGGGGCATCAGAGAAAGCAGCAGGACTAACAAAAGGCTTAGGATGATGTTCCCTTTATCAGTAAAAACTTCAGTAGGGCTACATCATGCATTATAACTGGAGTTGGAGAACTGGTATACTTGATGGTCTTTAGAAAAAAGGTAGGAAGTAATGTACCAATGACGTTTCAACCACGCACATGAAAAAGCAATTATGTGATAACCATCCTGAATTTGCTAACACTGTCAACAATATCATATTAAAAATAAGCAAAGTTCATAAACAATATAATTTTAAAATACTAAATAAATTGGATACTTAAATCAATTTTTTTTTCAATATTGAAAATCATTGCTCTCTTTGGAGCAAATGGATAGTATTTTCATCTTCTGTGTATCTTAGTATTAACGTTCTAATTTATAACTTATTCTAAAATGCATGGACTGAAGCAGTATCTTAAATATAACAGATGTTTTAAAACACATTCTGTTAGTAATTCATCATTTCATCCTGATAGAGCAAATAAATCTGCTTACAGAGAGAGTTTCTATTTTCTCCCATCAAAGCCACATAATCATCAAACAAAGACATTCACTAAATTGAGGAAGGTCATCAGTCTGCATTTTAATAAATGTTATCAATCTAAGAAGCTATGAAAATTTAAAAAACAAAAGGAAAACTGCATAATACTGAAGAGGAACAATAGTTAAAAAATGAGTCAGTAACGCATTAGTGGACCTCTGGAAATATAGGTAAATGATCCCTTTTCCTCTTTACAGGTTATATATCAGTTTTCTTCTCTGGAAACTACAGTAGAGATTAAATCTATAAAAAAACCTAATTAAAGACACAAATAGCAGCAATATTTTTTGCAGCTGTCACTTAAAAGGAAACACACTGGATGTGGATACATACCACCAATCTAAAAGGTTAATGGGGCACTGCACATTTATAGCATTGAGTTGTGCTTTGAATCACTGCAAATGTACCTGTGCATTTGTACTTATCTCCTTTTTTTGCTATGATTTGCAAACAGTCTTTTCTGGGTTCACTAAATAGTAGAAAAAAGAGGTGAAAAATGCAAATGAAACTATAACAAGGCTATTAATGCCACTCAGAAAATTCAGAAAAATATTCCGCTTTCAGACAGTTTTGCTAGGAGATCCTTTTCTTAGTCTGTGTTTTTTCAACTACCATAAATATCAACAAAGCAGAATCTTTTTCTGCTTTTGCACAGTTCTTCTCTCCTTGCAGCTTATTCTTCATCTAAATTCACACCTGTAGTCTGGGGTATCACTGTTAATTGCTTCAGAGACCATGAAATGTCAAAAAGTTGGTGGTTTTGAACTGACGCAGGAAATTAAGCATAGGAAACACCAATTCCTCAAATCCAAATTCATTAACTGACATTGTTTAACGCAATTCTCTTTCTCTTTTCTGTTTTCTAAGTTTTAAAAATTATTATGCAACACAGTAATGTGTTGCATAAAAATGTGGGGAATTATAGTCTTGAGGTTAATTTTTTCCATTTTATTTACTGACTTCAAACTTTGTAATTGAGAAGGAGGAAGGTGGCAGCTTTATTATCTTTCATGTTTTTTAGCCCTCACACACCTTTCACCACTGAAACTAGCCCGCAGATTTGGTGCACAGTGAATTCTGTTGGTTTTTCAATTTTGATTTGATTGGCTGTAGAAAGAGGCACAGCAGTTACCTTTTCAGCTCACACCAGACAAGCTTTATATTTCCCTTTATCAGTAACCTAGAACAGAGGAGAAAAGTGGAAGTGGAAAAAATAAAAATGGCAGTAACACTTGAAGACAAAACCTTTTACAATGTGCAGGATCAGAGAATACAATAAGGCACTTCAGAGCATCTAAATGAACTTATAAAGCAAAAGCAAAATATAATCTGTGTTGACGAAGGCAAAATAAGTGATAAAAATGAGCATTAAAATTATCAACTCAAGAAATTCAGCAACACAGAGAAAAATGGTAGAGAAAAAAAATCAGCTCATCAGCAGTTGTAGTTAAAGAACAACAAAGACGAATGGTATGGCAATGCATGTGGATTCAAACATGAAGGCCAACACTGAATTATTGTACTAATGAGGAAAGTGGAGAAAACCTTTATCTATTCTTCTAACAATGTGGCTAGAGTTGATTGCCTTTGAAATTTGGTGACTGTAGATGGTTGCCATATCTAAATTAATTGGCTCTTGCTATGATTCAGACACCCATTTCCATGCTTCCTGCAGGATCCCCAACAGCTTAGAGGTAGAAAGCAAAGACAGAAATGCCAAAAAATCCGATTTCCTACCTTTTTCAGGAATGAAAGTTTCTTCAAAATACCTTCATAAATTTCAAAACAGCTAGATATTTTATCTGTTTCAGTCTTTCAAAGCACAAACACTTTCTAAAATGTTTATTAAAGATAACATTACAAAGATAAGTGATCAGAGAAGTTGAAAGGGCATCAGTTCATTCGGGAAAAACCAGTCTGCACACCCTCACTACTATACAGTTTAGGAATAGGAGCTCATTAACAGTGTTTTACCTTGAAGTGCTAGAATATGTTTATGGACAGCTACCAGAGCACTCAACATCATCTACTTTGTTCACGTGTCTAAATCCTTACACTCTCACAGCTTGAAACAACTCACTGAGGTTTGGCATTCGTTATTGGTTGAGTTTTTTTCTTTTCCTTCCTTTGTAAGATGAAACTCAATTTGATATTTCAGCTTCAAAAACATGATGAGGAAATGAAGATATTTTCAATACTTGTCATACCTTTCTAGTGAATTAAACTTCAATAGAAGAGTTTAATCCAGGCTATTGTACATCATCAGCATCCAAATGTACCAGTCTGAAATTAGTACTAAAATTATTTGTTAAGCTGAAGGAAAAATAACTTGATCTGAATAAAAGCAGTACAATGTAGCTCATACTGAAGCTCATGTCAACCTTAAACAAGTCCAGATGTGCTCAAGGAAGATTTCTCACTGGTTTACCAAAACCAATTTTTACCTGAATTGCACAAATTCAGTGCCTTATTTTAATAAAATGACTAGAGAAGGAAAAGCTGGCACCATCAGATTTTTCAGAATAACAATGATATTCTTAAGGTAATAGTTCTGAAAGAATTCAAAAGGAAAAGAAATGCAATATTCTTTAGTGCTTTTACCTGGAAAACCTATGAACAGGCATAAAATAGACAGAGATAAGAATGGACTAAAAAGCCTTCAGTTTGCATCAATAATGCTTTAGTCTGTTTTCTTATTAACCAGCATACAGATCATTCTTTCTAGCAATCCCTTTGATCTGTCTCTGGTCTGCAATTACTGCTGCATACAGAATACTATATAATAATAATAATAATAATAATAATAATAATAATAATAATAATAATAATAANGCATAGTGAATTAATTTATATAATCAGCATAGTGGCACTGGCCTAAGACAGATTTGACTTTGCTGTGTTTCTTTTTATAGTAAATATGGGCAAATGCTAAAAAACATAAGGTCATCCAAATTATTGCTAGCAAGTAAACAGTGTCCTATTGATTTTCTTCTGAAGATCTCCTCTGATGCAATTTAGAATACAGCTTCATATTAATGAAGTCATTCTTACCAGTTCAGCAGGGAGGGAAATAAATATACTTCTCAGGCAAAAAGCTATTCCAAGCACAGACTTCTATAAAGGCTTTTTCTTTCAATAAGGACTTTACCCTAAAGGTTGCATGTATAGTGTGCCAGCATCTTTTGTAGCTGCTGCACCAGGCGGTTTTGGATACTATTATTTGTCTCACTTCTACTGCACTTCTGAATGATATGGCTGGCATGCAGAATGCCTAGATAGTAAACTTTATTTCATTTTAAAAGAGCCAAATTTAAATCACTAATTTAAACATCATCTTAAACTGGAGAGGAAAGCCAAGTCTAATGATTTGACTTCTATATGTTTTACTGAGGTTATCTTCTTTATCAGAAGTCATAATAAAAGACTGTACTATGGACAATACAGATAGATGTGGTTCTGCAGAGCAAGGGACAAAACATAGCTGCTTAAACCATTAGGTCCAAAAATGTCTTAAATATAACGTAGAAAATGCATGCTGAATGTCTTCAGCCATTAGACAAACTTCCTAAGAACCTGTTTTTGCCTACTTTTTCTTGACCTTAGTGAAAATATAAGCTTCTCTGACTCACAGAACAAGCTAAGTCAGAAGGGACCCACAATGATCATCAAGTACAACTCCTGGCTCTGCACAGGACCCCCCATATGCCTGAGAGCATTGTCCAAGCGCTTCTTGAACTCTGTCTTGGTGCTGTGACCACCTTCCTGGGGAGCCTGTTCCAGTGCTCAACAACCCTCTGGGTGAAGAATCTTTTCCTCATAGCCAGCCTAAACCTCCGCTGACAGAACTTCAGGCTGTCCCTTGGATCCTATCACTGGTCACAACAAAGAAATCTAGTTCTGTCCCTCCTCTTTCTTGACTCAAATCACAGCTGAAAACCTCAGGACTTCACTGAATTTCTGGCTCCTCTCAAGACCATACCTGCTCCAAAATGAAGAATGAACTGCTCACTGGAATTTATGTCAATAGCGTTAATCAAGATTACTTCTGGATGCTGAAGGTCTGTATATGCTGCTTTGTTTTAGAGAAGATTAATTCAAAAGTCAGGATGCTTTCTTTAAAAAATCCTGCCAATCACAGAGCAGAACAACTGCTGAAAATCCTATCTGAAACCCACCATTTTTAAGCATCCATCTTTATTGTTTCTACATGTTCTCCCAACCAATGTGTCTTCTAATCTTTTTGTTGTCTTTCCCTTGATCAGTGATTGCTGAAGTTTATTTCATGGGAGAAGCTATGGACATAATTGAATGTCCATTGCTCTACCCTCATGTATGGGGGTAGTTTCTCACATATTTTGTCCTGGTCTTGTAGGAAGGACCATTTGACAATATTGAGCACTGAGATTCAAAATACCTTCATTGTTCTGGCCTACTGGTTTTCCTTCGGTCCATTTCATTCAATGTTTTCATCAGTATATGTGGGGTGCCCATGCCCAGGGGAGGAAAAATTTGGTTATTGTTAAAGTGAGAGGCATGGCTTTGAGCCCCAGGAAGAGTAGACCCCACCCCTCTGCCTTGGGGGAGGCATCTTCTAAGCTCGGGAAAAGTAAAACTCCATCCTTCCCCTATAAATCCCACCACCCTGCCCCTGTTCGAAGTTCTCTGTCTGTGGATTAAGCTGAGTCTGTTCCTGTATTGGTGTTGCCCCAAAGAAATGGATCTTTGAGTTTAAACAAGCAGAGATCCGTCTCGTTGTGTCTCATGCTGGTCACCACACCTCCCTGGACTTGATCCTGCAGCCACAGAATGCAGCAAGAATACAGCTCCTTTGCATTTTTAAGGGAAGTTAACAGTCCATAATTTCAAGAAATTATTGAAAGAAAAACATTCTCTGTATACTAAGAGTCTTATCTACTCTAAATCAATTCTTTCTCTTCTCCCTATTAAGAGGAATTCCCTGGCTTCTGGCCAAAATATAACTGATGAAGATTGAGTAATGAAACTTTATTAGCCACAAAATTCAGACATTGTTATTGCTGCCTTGGAGATCTGCTGATTTACGCAAGCACAGACCTGTTTCTGCCTCAGTCATTGGAAGATACTGGAATACTGAAGTCACTTGAAATAAGCCATCTTTTAGTTATAAAGGTGTCAGGGTGCGTGACTGTTTTTGGGGATGTGGGGCTTTTGTGTTTTTAATATTGAATAATAGTATATTCTGTTTTCTCATGCAACACTTCTTTTACCTGTCAGTATAAATTCGGGGACACTATCCTAGGTACCTTCACACAGAAATGTTTCCTTGCCAAGGTTTGCACTGAAACACCAAACACCAGA
>VWYI01050126.1:0-15732 GCA_013399455.1 Anthoscopus minutus
TGGAGACAGCAATAATGAAGGCTGACAGTAGTTTAAAAGTAGTAGAACTTCAGCAGCAGGTACCCCATATTTGTTATAAATTATTTCTGACTTTTTCTTACTCAATGATCTACAATTCCAAAGAAAATTAAAAATCCTGAAATTAACTTGGTTTTAGTGAGAGACTGCCAATCTTATTTTTGGCTCTGAAACAGCAATTTAGGAATTTAATGCAAGCTAAAACTTCTTTCAGTATCCAGACTTGGAAGTTCAACCCTAAATATCCAATCACTGTACAACATTCTGGAGCTGATTTTCCTAGTGGTGGCACACAATTAAAGCATATACATACATTATTACAGCTTGGTTAGGCAATCTTCTTAATCAATGAACACATAAGCAAAAAGCTTTTATAGATCTTTGAGGACAAAGCCAGACTGCTTAGAGGTTAAACATTTCTCTGACCTTCCCTCCAAACTCGGGCAATGGACAATACAAGTACTAACTTCTTTCACCATGACAATTTTTTGACATGAGTTGCTCTAACTCACCAAGGGCACACAGTAATGCTTTATATATGCACACACCCATACAGCATGGGGGTATAGCTTGGCATCCCTGCACTGATGTTATAATCTGGCCATTACACCTTGGAAAGGAACATAAACACATGTATCTCCTCAAAGATTTTAAGAAAGCTAACCTGGACATCCCTAACACAGCAGGCAGCAGAACCACTTACATGGTCTACAGCCTGCTGCCACTTACATCTACCACCCCACTGCCTTTGAGCAACAGTACTGACGTCACTTCACCTTTCTCTTACTATTTTCTAACAGAAAAGAAAACCTCAACTCCTGTCTAGAAGAACTTTCCTATGAGAATGTTCCTGCTTGCAGGTCTTTGCCTTCTCACCCAAGAAATCATGGGATCATGTAGGACACTGCAGTCTGCCACACTATTTGATGTTAAAGCCTAGCTTAACATGCTTTTTAACTGATTAGTATGCTTGATGCACGATTGCATATTGCAAGCACAGCCCAGACCAAGCCTTGGCTCTGATCCTTCCTGAACTTGGACTTTCCAGTGATTCCCAGCTAACCTGACCTTGTTCTGCTCTTGATCAAACCTATTTTTCCATATCAGATCTTGTAGAAACTGCTGGTATCCTAAATCTCAATCACGTCCTTACTTTATTTTTCAGTTGACACAATGCTTGACTCTGGAACTAATAATGTATCCAGATTCATCTAGTGCCAACAGATGAATAGTCCAGTCCTTTTGACTCATTAGTGACAAATGAGTGAGGGAAAAAGCAGAAGACAAAGTCTGAGAGAGGAGATTTAAGCCATGAAACATGGTATCTGGCTAGCATTTCTAGAATAAGTTAGGGTCAAGTCCAACCACAGCATCTGTCTGTAGTCCCCAGATCACCTTGGGGATACAAAATGAGTATACTCAAACAGGCACAACAGAAATAAAGATACTAAGATATGTGAGCAACAGATAAGCAAGATGTCCCCAGATTTAATGGACACTTGAGAAGTATATACCTAACCACCCAACAATTAGATAAGTTTAAATCTATTCTTGGCAAATATATCAAGTAACTTTTTTGAATCCCCCTCTTCATTTAATGGAATTTATTTTAAGGGAGAAATTTTGTTTTAAAAGCTATCTACCTATAAGATGACTGACCTGCAAGAAGTGACAGCAATGCCAACTTTCCTTTGCATTTTTATTTTTCCATTCCCCTATCTTTAGGTAGGAAAATACTGTCAACTAGGGCCCCTATGCAGACACTAAAGAGCAAGATAGGAAGCATGCATAAAATAAGACCTTTTTTTTCATTTAGTTGGCACAGGTACTGCCTTCTAACAGCTGAGTTGAGTATTTATATGCACAGATATCCAGCATAACTGAACTGTGGAGATGCCTGAAGTAAGATTTAGCTACAAAAAATGACAGAAGCTCCTCTTTAAAAAACAGTACTATCACAAATGTGATTCTAATGCTGTCTCAAGTATACAATCTTTCAGAAGTACAAAGCTCAGTTCTAGATTGCCTCCATTAACTACCAGTGACACCCCAGAACTGCCTTGCACACTTCCGGAGATGTAACTGTTCATAAAATCACTGTATCTTTGCAGCCTGTCTCACCAGTCTGTTCATATTGCTTTTTGTACTTAGTGCATTAGTGCAGCGTGTTAAGCTAACTGCTTAGTTCTACTTCATGGCATACTTGAAAGTAAACTACTTGATAAACTAGAAGAGCACATGCACACACTTGATATCTATCTACAAGGACAGTTTTCCCAATAAAGATTCTCTCTGAAGGATGAGCAGCATATCTTTGAACAAGCCCATTAGAACAGAAGAAAGAAAGGTTAAGCAGGACAAGTCACTGAAAATGCAGCATTTTGAAAAATTCGCATCTGACAAGGACTGTGAACATGGAACTTGCTTTCTGCTTCTGCCCTATCAGACAAACCAGGAAAAATGCCTCCTGGACATTTTTGTCAATAGTTTCTTGAAGCCCATCTCCAGAAAAATGCAAATCAAACATGATGCTAAGGAAGTTGAGGAATAAGTAACCTTACTATAGAAGTCAACAGAAAAAGCTGCACACTTAATGCTTGTAAAGCTTTTCTAAAAAGCAAACACACAATGAAGAATTCAAGAAAATTCATATACCATTGGTAATTGGACTTGATGCGACAGTTGTGAAAGTGGAGTGGGTTTGGTTTTTATAAATTTAGTTTCTTTCAATTCCTTCAGTTTCAAATTTTGGGTTCTGATTGAACTTTGTTGTCTAAGGGACGGGAAAGCTAATAATCCCATTTTTTCAAGTGATATTAAGCCATATGAAGCTGTAACTGTAGCTCAGCCCCAGGCCAAAGACATGAACTAAGTACAGTCACTTACTTGAAAATACCCCCAAGACTTGCTTATCTGAACTAGTTGTTCAGATACGGAATTAAATAAACTGGCCCTCTCAGAAGCCTTATCATTTTCAGAAGGGATCATGATTATTTAGCACTTCACAGACACTATGATTCTTGTTCAGATCCTGACATTTTAGTTGCACTGTATTCACTAAAATTTTCCTAATATTTTTATACTATTTTTCCTTATACTTTTAATACTCTCAGAACATTTACTTCTCTGGAAAACAGACTTTGTTAGAATCACCTTGAGAACAGTGCTCCTAAATTAATCCCAACTATTTGCATGAGAGAAAAAAGATTCAAACTCTAGATTGATAGATGAAACAAATTAACTGACTGGTTTACCTGCTTAAAATTAGCAGTGGTGGGAAAAAAAGCCAAGGGGAAAAAATCCAATCCTTTTCCCAGAAATGGGATACTTGCCCTGAGATGAAATAAGATAACAATGGTCAGACATTTGGAAAAATGGCACTAGTTTAGTCAGGGGACCAGCCAAGCTCAGAGGGTTCATTGTGTCTTTCCAGATTTTCCCATTTCTGATACGGGAGTAATCTCAGCTGGTAGAACCATCCAGATTCCACTATGTTTTGAATCTCCTGGTTTAGAACCTTCTCTTCAGGTAAGCAACTAATTAACAGATGATGTGTGTTGTTCTTAATATTCCCCAAATACTCACATGTGAGATGTCCTAAACTTTTCTCTCTCAACTCTTAGGAGTGTTCCCTACCTGCTGAATAATTTCAGCTCATAAGCAGAACTCTTGACAACATAGCCCAAAGTGGAAGTGTAATAATTTTCAACAATTTTTAGAGGCTTTAGATATTAAAGCAATTCAGATAATCCTTACTCAACAGGGTAAGTGTACCTCTTCTAAAAGAGAAATTAAAATGCTCCAGAGCTGACTTTCACACATTTGCAAAAATTTATAAAAAACATTATTCAGAAATCAATTCTGAAAAGCTGATTGGGATCTAATAAAGACTTTCATACTCAAAATTCCTGTAAGTACAGCTATTTCATTACTAATGCAGACTCTCTAGAAGCAAATCAACTATTTAGTAAGCAAAGCTAGAAGCAATTTCTATTTCTAGTTTTTACTGCTTTTGATAGTCTCTGGTCTTGAGAAACATGTGTTTCTCTCAGTTGAACAGCTAGTTCTTCTGGGCACTAATAGTGTAATTTTTCTTGGACAAAAATAGCTCTTCAATTATGTTCAAATATTTTAACTGATGTCAGACAATCTTCAGAGGATTTCCAAAAAGCTGTCTGAGTGGTTAAGCTTATTCAGCGACATGAAATCATACTAACCACCTGAGAAACAGCCAGAGACCTGCGAACAAGCTACTGCAGCACAAACATGGCACCAAGGTGTAACCTGTTCCTTGAAAACAGACACAGGAACTTAGAGAAAACTTAAACCAAGTTTTCCTCCTTCCACTGAAGAGAGCTACCTTGATTAATACTGTACACAGGGATCAATTCTGCAAAGCAGCTAACAGCATCTGACCTTGTGAGACTAGTTCCATTGTCTGTAATTAGTACAGCTGAATAAAATCTGGGGTTTTTTTTCTTAAGTCAAAGTTAACACCCAGCTAGATCTTAAATTTGAACATAAATTTAATGGACGTTGTAAGGGTAAACACTGCCTGTTTAAAATCACTGATATCTCAAGATGAAAGCTTCCTGATGTGAGAGACTAGCAAACATGTGCAACTTGCAGTAGATTTCACACAAAATATAAAAAGCATTTTCAAAGCAAGTGATGTAATGAAGACTCTTATGCAACTAAGAATATGCTATGCTTCAACACTTACTGAGTTCAAGTTTCAACTTTGTGCAAAAATTCTAATGTGTCAATTCAAATGTGGAGTACCTTATAAAGTCTATGCTATAGAATCTATTCAAGCTCCAAATGCAATTTGTAACATTTATCAGACATATTCTTATTTTTTGTGGCTGTTTGCCATGATTTTGCATTTTCTCCCTATTCCTGTCAAACAGTTACCATCCCCCAGGAAAGGTGAATGTCCTACCAGTCAAATTCACAGTTAAAATTATGACCTCAGAATTCCTGAATAAACTGAATTGCAAATAGCTTTTACGCCTGCAAAGAAAATCCAGGCAGGCAATAAACAGAAAAACACACAGATTTTAAAAAATACTACAAGTATATTAAATTCAGAGAATGCATAATTACCACATTACAATATCTTGCTATGCATAAGCTAGATATTCAACCATAAAGTAAGTTCTGAGCCAGCAATCTGATGCTGTGAATTTGGCTCTACTGCCACTATAGAGAAGGATCAATATTAAACTTTACAATTTTTCCAAGTTAATGGATTGCCACTTAATAGTATACACAACATTCTTTACCTGATATGCATCCTTCTGATTAAAAGCAGATGCAAGTATTTGTTTGTCTGCATAATTGTTATACTAAATTTAATCTTTCAAACTACAAAACAAGGCAAAACTCAGCAGGACTACAAGTAAGGCATGGAAGTTTTCTGAGTTAAGATACTTCTTTTGTAAGTGCAGCTTGGAAGTTACTTTAAGCATGCCAGCTGGCTTAAGATACTCTTCTTTGGAAAAAGGCGTCTTAATTTCTCTTTCAGAAGGAAGACCCAGTCTCAAATTCCATCTGGTATCTGCTTAATATCTGGCAATCCTAGCTCTACTTTGATTGTGACACTGGCTGCTGAACTAGTAAAGCCTTGTATTGGGTTTCCCTCTACAGACATAAGCCAATGCTGGGTTCAACTGCAATTCCAGGATCATCTTTTGTCTCTCCTGTTTATTTTTCTCTATAACCTACACGTCATATACACCCCTGGCAACAGCAGAGATTTCATGCCAATGTATCATGTACTTGTACAAGAAGTGTGGGTTTTATTTAGGTTTGCTGAGGTGCTACTAACAAACACATCATCCAGGCACAGATATAAAGACTTCCTTCATCATTATATGATGTTTTGTTACTGGCCTTTTAAACCCAGCTAGTGTAGGCCCTTTATGTACTAAGTATCCTTCCACAGTACAATTTACAGTAATTCTATTATAAATCAGGTTGGTAGCCAGAGAGAAGTATTACAAATTCCCATACGTTAATTAAGATTAGAAGTTTTATCTGTTGAAAAGACACTGATTCTATGCAAATTGAGGCTACTCCCAACTAGCATTCATTAACAGGAATAGAATTAGCTCTTTCATGGTAACTGAACCATACCAGAATAGTCCCAAGTAATTGTAACTGATGTCTGTTTTGACTCTCAATCAATACTTCCCTAATACAAATGTGGTATTTGAATATGAGCAACAAACCTGACTCAAAGTCACCCAAATCAAACCTAATTTCACCAACGGTTCTTTTGTTACAACTTCAGACATCTGAGTGTAACCTGAAAAAGACATACACTGACACTGACTACAACTACTACTATTTTCTGCCATGTGGTTTTGCTACTTCTGCAACGATGGAGGTACAACCTTAATTGCTTCTTTTCACAATTAACTTCATTAGCTGATTTCACTGACAAACACGAGTTTCTAAAAGATCTGACATGCTTAAATGAAGAGGGTGAAACTTGAGCAAAACATCCTGGTCTGTTACTGGCAGCAAGGCAGTAGCACTTTGAACCTAGGGATGGTTGCTCCGCAGACAATGTCCAACCCACAAGCAAACCTTACCTAGAAGATGACAATTGCAGATGTTGACCTTTACACCTCTCCCCTTATGGAGATGCACAGACAACCTGGCTGCCCCTTAGGCAACTGTTAAGTTGCCAAAAGCTTCAGAAGAGGATATTTAAGAATCCCGCCCGAATGCAGAAAATCCTCAATCAATTAAAACTAAACCCCACAGAAAAAATCCCACCCACTAAAATAACTTCCGATCCCCCCATGTCCCCCACCCCCAAAAACTCAACCAACAAAAAAAAAACCACAACCAATAACCAAATCAACAGCCCCCATAAAAACAAATTCCAGCTAATATTTGCATGCAAAGCTGTGAACTGCCATAGCTCTGCATCTCCTCTGTGAGAGGTCCCCCGCCCCCTCGTCCCAAACTCTCATATTTAATGGGTCTCAAATTTTTAAGAGGTGACAGATCTGTGAGTTAGAAGCATAACCCCAAAGGTAAGCAATTCACCCTTGCAAGCCTGAGCCCATGTCCTTTCCCATGAGGACGCCTCCACAAAAAGCAAAATAATTTTAACCAAATGAATTTGAGTCACACTCATCTCCACACCACTTTCAATTACATGGACTAGATCTTTAGCACAGAGTTACCAAATTAATGAAGGTTAAATTTGTTTAATCAAGTCTCCACAAGATTCTAATTGAATCTCCTTAAGATCACTTTAGTTCATGTTTAGACCATAATTCTTGGTTCCTCTGCATCTTCAAAGCCTGCCATTTTCTGGAGAAACCTGTCATACCTCAAGACTCACTTTGCCAGAAGTCAAGTTTTATTTGGCTTGCATGGTAGTGTTTTGTTAGCTAGGTGGCTTCTGTGAAAAGCTGCCAGAAGCTTCCCCCATGTCCAGTGTCAGATGGGCTCCAGGACAGACCCAGCGCAGACCAAGGCTGAGCTCATTAGGAACCATAGCACCTGTGGGACAGCATATTTAAGAAGGGGGTTGGAGGGGTCAACTGCTGGGAGAACAGCAGCAGAGAAAGGAGCGAGAATATTCAAGAGCAACAGCTCTGCAGACACCAAAGCAAAATGAAGGAGGAGGTGCTGCAGGTGCCAGTGCAGAGATTCCCCTGCAGCCCATGGTGAGACAGGCTGTCCCACTGCAGCCCAGGGAAGTGCACAGTGGAGCAGAGATCCATTGGCAGCCCATAGAACACCCCAGGTGAGAGTAAGTAAATGCCTGAAGGAGGCTGCAACACCATGGGAATGACATGGAGCAGTTTGTTCCTGAAGGACTGCCACTGGAGAAGTGTTGAAGGACTACCTCCCATGGGAAACACCCCACACTGAAGCAGGGGAAGAGTGTATGGAGTTCTCCTACTGAGGAAGAAGGAGCAGCAGAGACAATATGTACATGCTACTGACTGTAGCCCACATCCCCTACCCCACTGTGCCTCTAAGGGAGAGGTAGTAGAAAATGTAGAAGCAAAGTTAAGCCTGGGAAGAAGGCTTAGATGTTAAGCCTTAGGAAGAAGGCTGTTACTAAGATTTGGCTTTATTTCTCATTATCCTACTCTGATATGATTTGCAATAAGTTAAACTGATTTCCCCAAGCTTTTATTGCTGTGACAACTGGCAAGTGGTCTTCCCTGTCCTTATCCTGAACCACAAGCCTTGCTGGATAACAGGCACCCACCAAAGACTCTATCACTACCCTCTGCCCTGGACAAGGGAGAGAAAATATAATGAAAGGTTCATGAATTGAGGTAAGGACCAGAAGAGATCACTCACCAAATTCAATCAGAGGCAAAACAGGCTGGAATTAAAGGTATTAACTGAATTTATTACTAACAAAATCAAATCAGGATGAGAAGTAAAATAAGACATTATAACACCTTCCTCCCAGCCCTGCCTCCTTCCTAAGATACATCTCCTTCCCCAGCAGCACAGGGAGAAAGGAATGGGAGTTATGGTCAGTTCATCACAGATTGTTTCTCCCATTGCTCAGGGAGAGGAGTCCTTCCCCAGCTCCTATGTGAGGTCCCTCCCACAGAAGATAGTTTACCATGAATTTCTCCAATGTGTGTCCATGTCACAAGCATTCTGCCCAAGCAGAATGACTTTTCAGTCCTGCTTGACTGTCCTGGTGAAGCAAGTTTATCCTTCAGGAAAACAGTCTTTCATTCCCACGTTGCTTAAGGTGCCTGCAGTTTACCAAATGCTTACTCTGTTTAGGTTCTTGTGATCTATAACTTCAACCCTCCATAGGCAAGTCTGTTAACGGCTCCTTATTTTCTACCACAGCAGATTCAGCATTCACCTCAAAAAAAAGGCTTCATCTTCCTCTATGAAACTTAAAGTTTTATTTAAAAAGGAGTCCCACAATAAGATCGGGTAATGAAAGAACTGCATTACCTGTAAATGCGAATATTCCAAAATTCACATATTTGTCTTTGAAAAACGTTTTTGCAAACTGCATCTTAAGATCTTGCCTCTGGCTAGAAGCAGAACTAGTTAGCAAGATTGGACATTATTCGAAATATTGTTTACTGCAGTTTAATTATGTTCAAACTAATGTGCGCTTAATGTTGCTTCTTCACTGGTTTCCTGGCTAAACAGGACCCAGATTTCTAGCAGAAAAGGAGGACTTCAGGAACTTTTTCGTTCTTCAAGCATAGAATCAGACAACTTACAAGATTTTTCTGTTCCAGGCTCCACACGAAATATTCTTATTTTCTTGCTCTAATTTGTACTTACATTGATACAGCACTCTTCTTCTGAGATTACTCTTAAGAGTTTGATGAAAAGCAACACACAGATCAAAAGGATGCCAAACACAAGCACACACAGTGGCCTAAAGCACTTAATTATCATTTTCAACTCCTCAGTCTTAGCAGAATTTCAGCTACCACACTTCAGTTTTCTATGCAAGATCTCTGGCTGAACCTCAATTTAGCTTTGGGCAATTCCTGAAATAAAAGGTTTAGGGAAATCAGGACAAAACCCAGAGGATTATTAAAAATATAAGCAAATATAAAAATTTAAGCTCAAATATAAAGAAAACTAAAAAGGTAACAATAAAATAAGGACAACAATAAGCACAGGTATACATAGCTATAATTCAGAAATGCTTGCTTCCCTCTCGAGTGTTCAGATTTAAAAGCAAGAAGAAAACTGTACACCCAAAGTAAGAACATTTGAAGACCAAGCATCCAGATAAAAAACTAGTTGTGAGTGCTTGTTTATTATAGTATTACAGTTCCTCTCTGTTAGTCTCCAAACTTACTCAATGCCCACAGAGATTAAGTCCCAAGGCATCTTTTCTTTGGTGAAATCCCATCTAATCTGCTACTAAGTCAAAAAAGATATATCAGAAAAATGTAAGAGTGATATTCTCCAGCATGACAGTCAGCTATTCTTGCCTCTTCAGTGCTCCTCGATGCCACAGGACTACTAGTCTCTTTGATTCCACCAAGTGACAATTTAATGACAATTTGGCATCAGTTTCTAGAAGCATGGCATATTCTGAAATAAATTCTCTTGGTAGAGGCTGGATTTTTGAACATTTCACAGCTTACAGAGAACACAAGTCCAAGGCATCTCAAAATGTATACTTGTTGATATAAAACTACCTTGGAAATTAATCTATGGATTGGTATTATACTAGTAAGAATTCTGAAGGTGAGTTCACACTTGCCACAAACTCATTTTTGACGCTCCTCATTATAAAACCCATGAAAACACATTTCATTTTCTGTATGCTTCTACCAATATAAACAATATATATAGACAATAAATAACAAAAGGACCGCTCCCTGAAATTACCACACTCACAGAATGTCTACTGCCATCAAATCTCCATTTTAAACAAGTCAGAAGGTTCACAAAAAGACAGTATGATATATCCGTATTCATACTAACTATATAACTTCAGAACTGCAAGAGTCAAGATTTTGCAAGCTGTATGAATTAATGTATTCTCCCAACCGAAAGAAAATCTTTCAGCCATATTTTATGCAAAAAGTGATAATATAAAGCCAAGCTGGCCACATTCATGGGTCAACTTGTACATCAAGCTTTCGGAATGTTACCTTGTAGGTAGCTTCACAGTGAAAGATCACAAGGGCTACTGACCACATCTTTCAAACTCTAACAATCTCCCATAACTGCTTCACATTTACAAGATTAATCCAAGAGGTTCCTGCACTTTGTTGGGCTGCCCCCACACAGACCTGGACACAGCCACACATACACAGATTGGCTTGAGTAGAAAGGGACCTAAAAGATGATATAATTCCACCAGCCACAGACAGGGACACCATCCCCTAGATCAGGTTGCTCAGGGCCCCATCCAACCTGGCTTTGAACATTTCAAGCAATGAGGCATCCACAGTTCAGTATCTACAGTAAATGTCACCTGATAAATTAATCAATCTAGTCCTAAACACTGTATTGCAGAGAGTAATATTTTTTAGGTAACTTTCACTTCAATGCAGATTACTTCCACTCCACATTCAAGTTTACCCTTCTGAAACAGTTTGCAACTTTCAGCTAATCTTCTAACAAATCACTTCTAGGGGAGGTACTAGATCAGATGTTATAGAAGTCTGATTAACTGCAAACAAGGATTGTACACACAACTTAACTATCACTATTATCTGGGTTCTGCTGCAGTCCAACTACTGCTCAGCATGCTAGCTTCATCTCAAATAAAAAATATTGACCATGCATGAAACCTCTAAAAAAAAAAAAAATCAAAGTAGCTGGTCTGACTCTGCAATTACTAAAAACATTTTCACTCTTGTAGTGCTGAAGTGCCACTCCTAGTAACAGGTCCTCCTATCTCCTGCACCTCCCCTCTGGAACTCCACATAGATAACTCACAAGTGTCTGCAGCTCATCCTTGACAGAGACGTGGTGGTACTGTTTATTTTGCTTCCTCCTGATATACGAAGCATGCTTTTAAGAAACTTTTCTTCACTGCAGACATAAAAAAAAGTGAAGGCACAATTGGTTAGGTTTCAGAAACAGAGACTGTAAGTGGGAAAAATAGGACAAGACTTCAAAAGCTAAGACAACTAATGCAGAGAAACCAAAAGGTAACAGTTGCAGGGACTATCTGTGCTCACAAACTATTTCAGATTAACTGAAGACTAGGTTAGACAGCATATATTATCTGGGCAATAGTCAAGAAGTTAATTAAAAAAAATACTTTTGCCATCTAATGTCACAAAAAGTTATAGAGTAAGCCATATTAATGGAAATGCTGAAATGTATCTTTTGCTTTAATCCAGATTACCTACTAAAATTAGGTGAAATAACTGCTATAATTAAAGCAAGTAAGAGTCACTTCAATGTCAACAAATCCCGATGCAAAGAACACATTCTCCTGGAGTTTCTATGAAAAAAAAAGAGCCTTGCCTTGTCTTCAGTTATGAAAATAAACTGCTCTCCTGCTCCATGTCTTCAATACTGCCCAAAAATTTAATGATGTAAGGTTTCTCACAGTTCTACAACTAAGGTTACATTGAAAATTATTTCATGAATGAGTAACGGTGGCACACAATATCCTTTTCGCAGAAGACCTGGTCAAGTCATTCAGATTTAGGCCAGTTTCCTGTGTTGCAACAGCTGCAGGAATGATACCAAGTGATCTAAGAAAGCACAGATTTCCTGAAGAGAATTTCAAGCTGGGGAGAAACATGAGATGTTGCTTGTCGGCCACAAGATACAAACACCAATCCACTTGAAGGGCCAGGCTGTCCTACTCCTGCACTATGGTCTAGCCTTCCTCCCTTGGTCAGGAATGAACTAACCATGTGGACTTACTTGGCAGTCTCTTTTCATAGTTGCATAGCAGGGATTTACTTCAAATAACATCTTGATCCTTAGGTTAATAACTATAGAGTGCTGACTTGGACAGTGTAAAAGATATTGTCAAATGCCTCATCTTCCTGGTTTACCTCTAAAATGTTTCTGCAATTCTATAACTTACATTCCTCTAGGGTCTTATGGTGATTTTCTCTCTACTGCTTCAGTAGTAAAAATCACTATTAAAACATTGTTCTTGGAAAAGAAGCATCCTGAATAGCTAGAGGGCCCCCAAATAATTTTATATTTCAAAAGTTGCCTAATAGGCAGATTTCCAACCTGGTGTTTACAGCCTTCCTCCCTTTCCTTGCTGCTAGAAGAGATGAACATGCAGTATGTCAGGAGCTCACAGCAGCATGCATGAGCAGACACACAAAAAAAACCTTTTTCACTTTTAGTTGTCCGGTGCTGCTTTACACATTCTATAGCTTGAGAGGTGAGAGTTTCAAGCCACAACCTACTGCTGCTTTTGAAGGAAACCTCCTTCAACTGCTTCATGAAGAAACAGTCTGTACTAGCACTAAGGTCATTGACTTTCCAAATAGCATTTGCCTACTATAAGCAAACTGCCATAACTTCATCAAAATATTACTTCTACTATGCCTGTCTCACCCAGTTGCTTCATGGATGACAGGCCTTTAGGAAAAAACCATACATTAGATGGTCTAAGGTACTAAACATCTACTACACTCAACTGTTAAAACAACTTTGAAAACTTAGTCAACTTGAAAACAAGTCTATTAATGGCATTCAAGTACAAAAACACTTCTTTTCTCCTGCTTTATGCAAGAAGAGTAGACCATCTTAACCATATCTGAGCAGGAAAACAAAGTTTGCCTTGAAATATGAAGGTGTAGTTACTGTAGATGCTCCTTTCATCTCTGAACAACGAGGCTGTCTAAAATATCCCTCTACCTGACCTAGATGCAACAGAAGACAGCAGAAACCTGCCCCAACTCAGCATGGATTCAGCACACTGACACCACACAGTGCACTTCGATGTGCTTTTGGATTTGTTCTGAGGTAATGCAGTGGCAGCATGTACAACCACGAGCTGAACGCAGACTTCTGTCACACAGCTTATGCTGAGTGATCTGTTTTACTAAGAGCAATTTTGATTAAAACTCACAACTTGAGGCTAACCTGATGAAAACTCTCAAATGTCAGCTAGGTATCAGAAAGTCATCTAAGCATTACTTAGAAAAGCCAATTCATAAAGGATCCGCCTACCCTCTCAGCATACATGCAAGGACAAGAGTGCCTGTTTTTATCAGTAAGATATTCTTATCCTCAAGAGCACCTCTCTGTACCTAACCCTGAGCAGCCAGCAGAGCTCTGTGGATGACAGGATTGGCACGGTAGCAGTAACTCAAGTACTTCTGTGACTCTTGCACTTCCCACATCCCAGATGATAGGTGGACAACTGTTTATTTTAGTTCTGTGTCACAATTACTAACGGTGAGATCACAAGCTACAGTGTAGCCTTCAGCACACTTCCTTTCTCAGCCATAGAAGCAATTTCTTTCTCCTTTTGTAGGCCCTCACCTAGATTCCCATCTGTTTGCCTCTGCTCCAGAAATGCTCTCAATTAAAAAGACAGTCAGTTTTACTCTGCAAAAACTAGCACAGCAGAAAAAGAACTCTCATGGCTCACTTCAGATTTATTTTTGATGAACTGTCCTACAGGAGAGCTTTGGAACAAAACAGCAAAATTTTAATTCCACTCAGAAAACTTATGTGGTGTACATATATAGTAATAAAAGCACAGGTACAGACTGTAAAAATACTATCAGGTTTTATCCCCCCATATAGAAGTTCTGGTTTTAGTTTTTTTTTGGTCTTTCAACTCTGTTTTGCAGATTATTTCACCCCCAGGCAGACAGGTGATCCAAGTATGATCATCTTTGCTGCAAAAAAGATACATGGCACTTATATTCCACAGTGTAATTCCAAATGGAGTTACTTGGGCACAGATAATAATACAGTTTTGCACTACAGCTCTAAGTGAAACCTGAAGTAGCTCGTATCACTACAAGAAAACATCCCCGAAAACATACAAGTACCAAAGGAATAAAACACCACATCTAATTAAATTCACTTTTGCAAAGCCTATAATGTGAATAGCACGTATCCCCCACTATTCACTCAGTTCTTTTTTACCTAGAAGTCTACAGGATAGATTTTGAGCAAGAGTAAAAAATGATGCAATGAATAATAAAAATGAAAAACTCAACTCTACCAAGTTTGGTCGATTTTAATATAGAGGCAAATCATACAAAAGGTAGTTACTTCAACAATGTTTAAAGTTTTTCAGAGATAAGAGACTTTCCAAATGGAAATGCACCTAGCTTTGAATGGTTATTCTTAAAGGCAATGTGATTGCTTCATTGCTTTTTAATTATCATTCATGGAAAGGAAGAGTGTTTCTTGTCTCCTTTTCTTATAAGGGTAATTTCAACATACACTTCACTGCGAAAGTGTACTGAAAAGTCTTTGTCATACACTGTCTACACATCTCATTCTGGGGTAAGATCAAGCTGTTATATGTGGAAAATTACAATTACACTAATCAAAACATTTAAATGCAAGAACATATACACAACTTGTATGATTTTCAAGCTGGGCATCTCTGACATACCCTCTCTCTTCAAACTGTACTACCTTACTATCGTACCCCAAAGCAATACAGAGAAAGGCTTTTCTTTTTTTGTTTTGTTTACCCTGAACAGCATAACCCATGCCTTCAAGATGGAAATGGGAGTACAAACATGCTATTCTTTTTTCGCAGAAAACCTTGGTTTCTAATTCTCTCTCGTAATCCAGGGCCGATGTGAGAACAGTTAGATTTGGTTTCATTCTCCCCTCTGCAAACTTTCTTTTCCTTCCATCACTTCTTCACCAATGCACTCAGAAGGGTACAAGGATATCAGGCTCATTCAACGGGTTTGGTGCAGGGAGCGTCTGTCAAATTCTTCCATTTGCTTTGATAGGGGTGATGGTGGGGTGTCTAGACGAGGCGAATATCCCTGTCATTTCCTCTTCATTTTGTAATAAGCAGGAAGGGAACTCGCAGGCAACCCAGCTGTCTACTTGTCCCATTCGGTGCCACCGCAGGCACAAGCCCCGGCGGGCTCCCCCGCCCGGCCGCGCCCGGCCTGACCCCCCCCGCCTCGCCACCACACACCGGCCGGAAAGAGCGAGCGGCTTCTCTCCCGCGGCCGGACTAGGTGGGGCTCGGCTCGGACTTCCCGCTGACAACGCCGGCGGCCGCCGGGCACCGTCCCCTTCCCCGCC
>VWYI01050126.1:16114-44490 GCA_013399455.1 Anthoscopus minutus
CGGGGAGGGCTGACCCCGCGCGCGCCCCCCGCGCAGGCGCGCGGCCGCCCCGCTCCGCCCCAGCCCGCCCCGGTGGCGGCGTGAGGAGCGGCGTTATCCCGAGCCGTGTTATCCCGAGCCGTGTTATCCCGAGCCGTGTTATCCAGAGCCGTGGCCGCCCCTGGCAGCCCTCTCCCTGCGTTACCCTCCGCTCCAGGGGGGCCTGCCGCTTAGCTGCGGCTCGGCGGTGCGCCAAAAGCACATTACGGTTGCCTAAAGTTAAGAACGTAAAGAGCTGGAAAAGTAAATGCCAGTGCGGTGTTTCTTGCATTTCTGAAAGGATGTTGAGGTCCGCTGGTGAAGCGTGTTTCAGAGATGCCGCATGCTCCTGGTTTTACGTGAATCGCTATGCCTCTTTATGTGAACAGTCTATCATTAGTTTTGCCGATACAAAGCAGGATTCCCAATGCCTGCAAATGATTACGGTATTAGCTTTTCTGTTACTTTCGTCCAAAGATATGTAAGTCACTTTTTTTTCTCCCCGAGTGTCACTCATTTTCCAGTTACAAAGGGTTTAGCTGATAAAGATTAAAAATAAATGAGCGTTTATGTTTCTAGGAAACACTTAGTAAGCAAATAGTTAATGTGGTGCTTTAAGATAAAACTTGTGCTCAGAGGAAGTCCACGGCACTTCCACACTTACACAAGAGTGTATAAAACTGACAGGAAGTTGCAGTGAGGCTTCTGGCAAGGAGAGTGGGTGTGGAGGAAGCAGAGGCTTTCTGGTTGTAGGACAGAGATAGAAAAGGGAGACCATATGACTTCAAGGGAATCTGCGGGAGATGCTGAAGCTCAGAGCACGGTCAAAGGATGACCAGTGAAATGAACTGCCCCTGGTAGGGCATCCAGAAAGCGACACACTCTAAAAATTATTTTTCTTTTACACTGTTCCCAAATCCTGAACGTCATAAAATCTCTTCCAAAGTCCAGACAAATCCCTTGGTGTTTTAGAGCTTAAACCGTCCTTTGTTAATGAATCCCTATAAATGATGGATAATGCAAGAGAGCTCTGGTTGTGAGAAATCTAGTCCATAGAAACCAGTCCTTTCTCAGCAAGGCATCCTATGCAGGACAAAAATCATTAATGAGATGAATCATCATTAATGAGATGAATAGGTGAAATACAGCCTTTCAAGTGAAAATCAGAAGAGCATTTCATGCCCTTATTAGCTGTATAGCATATTAGCTCACCAGACAGAGAAATACTTGTGTTATTATTTTCTTCTGTCGCTAGATATTATTATCAGCACCCACAAATATTCAGAGGAAAAGAACAAAGATATATATCCTCAGCCCTCACAACTTTCTTCAGTGAACTAGGTTAATCACAAATAACTTGCAGTGTTCCAGGAATAGATACATGTCATTAAAGTCATAGTATTTTACAGCATGTTTTTAATTGTTCTGTGTTTTATAGGCTCTGGGGCAAATCCTCCTCTTTGCTATACAATAAGAAAAGAGGAAGGTGGCCCTTGGGAGTCTTGAATAAATCTCTGTGAGCAGATCTGGTGTTTTGAGTTTCGTCTGGGGTATCTGGAACTTAGTATTTTACAAGAAGTGTATATACACATACAAACATATGGTTTGCTTAATATAGACATGTTTGGAGATTGATCGCTGTAACCAGAAGAAATAGGCAATTAAGAGTCATTCTAAGCAAGAGACCAAGTGTTCCCTCTCCTCAACTCTCTCAGCCACATAGTTTGAATGTAAATTGGGCCCTTAATTTTGGATTTTCCTATGAATCATTAGCTAATCCTCAGGACAATTCTTAAACCAGCTTTACTCATTTCAGTATGACAGGCAAATAGCAATCGATGTGCTTGTTAAGCATACTTACCCAGTACTTCACAGGGCTTGCTGTGTTCAGCTTGCTGAGTTTCCTACATGCCTAATCACTGATGGTCTCTCAAGCAGCCGAGAAAATGCTGAGGTTTCCCTATGACAGAGCAACTCAGAGAACAAGGAATATGGGTGAAATGAGGGGGATATGGCTGCAGTGCTGTTGTGTTGAATAGGAGCAACACAGATACATCAGCTTGCTTTAGTGGGCCTGCCTGTGCCCAGCACTGATTTGGAATTTTTAAAAGAAGAAGGTCAAATACTCAGCCACCTGTTTACTGAACAAAAAGCAGTAGAGATTTGCTTATGCACACAAATCTTAGCATCAAATAGACCTTTCTAAAGCACTACAGCGCTTGTCCTTTGTGCTGTAATCTGTCTCTCAATTTACCAATTGCCTGCATGTACTTTATTTCAATGACCAGTGTTTAGCTGGAGGTAGTCCAGTCTGCCCCTCACTAACACAGTGAGCCATCTGATAAAGTCCTGTGGGGAACAAGAGAACATAGCAGATCCCCTCTGATGGAAGATGAGGAGAAAAATAGCGGCAAACCTTGTTTGAAAGTTCAGTGGAATTACTGTGGGAGTAGGGTGGGGGTCGATAGATTATTTGGAGAAAAAAAAGTATTTTTTTAACGATTCTTTAATAAAAGCTTAGCAGGGCAGCCTTTGGTCACCTCCATGTGATTTTCCTAACTTTGCCTGCATTGTTTTCATTGGGCCTGCATGGGTGTTGGAGTGAAGGATGTGGCACTATGTGTGTTGCAGTTTCATTACTGCTGAAACACAGCCATCTCTGGGACAGAATGCAGAGCTGGCTTGAGCCAGCAAACTCTGAAGTTAAATGGGTATGTGGTGCCAGGGAATACACTGCTGGCTGCTTGCCAACTAGCTGTGAGCTTTTCTAGAGATTTGTCCTGAAGGGAAAAGAAACTCCATTTGATAAATCATAAGAGGATGTTTTGCTTTCAGAGGGGAAGCTAATTTCTTATCTTTTAAGGTGAATGGACTGAAAGGGATCAATTCTTAGCTCTACAACTCTGTTGTTATGGCAAGAGAATGGTTACTAGACTAGAATGTGCTTTGGATCATGAGGGCAATAAAGAAAAAACTTCTTCAACACTAAAGAAAAATAACATAATTTTGAGACATAAGTATGTGAGATATTTTTTTCATTCTATATCCTTCAACATGATTTTCATTTGCTATTTCTCCATACTCAGATTTAGTCACACAGAGTGGGAATACTTGTCTGTCTGGATAGAACCTTGAGATGTGTCTTCCCCTCCAGAGTGAATGCAATTTCTCTATGTCTTTGTATCTGTTGATACAGCTTCAGCCTGAGGTTTTTCACCTGATGATTATCAGTTCTACTAGTTCATCATCTTCCCTTCAGATATAGCTTCCATTATGCAGTTCTGCTTCTTAATGTTTCTTAATTGCATCTTCTTGATGTATTGCTGTTTGCTAATCAAAGTTCTTAAACATTAGTTTAATCACAAGCTTGACTGAAACTTAATATGAAGATTTTTTTCTCAACTTTTTTTCACTTTCCTTGTGTTTACTTCATTGTTGAGGAAAATTTTGTCACTTTGCTCCTCTTCCTCCTCCAAACTATCCTGAGTTAATGCTTTTTCTTATCTCTAAGTGATGTTCCATGACTCTTCAATTTATCTGCCAAAATGCTTACTGAACTAACCCTTTCCCTTATCCTTGACCAAAATCTTATTATTTGTTCATACAATATAGTCCTCCCTTTATCTTGTGATTTGTCTCCTTCCCTACCCTCTGATAACTGCTTTGAGGAGCAAAATTTACCTTTGTTTTTTTAAGCTGGGGAAATAACAAGCTATGGACACTACTGCAATTTAAATTGCAAATGTCAGTGTTTATTTACAGGGATCTAATTTTTAAATCTATTTTCTTCTGTCTTTGAGAGACTACTTTTATATCACTGCAGTTATTCAGATAAAGCAAATAGCTGTTTCACAACACAGCTGTTGTGAAAGCACAGTACTCTGAATTGCAGAGGGATTCAAGGAAATGTCCCATCCCCAGCTCTGGAATTTAAACTCTTAAAAATAAGGATTCATTTGGCAAAAGGAAAAGCCTACTTTATTTTATCCTCTGTGGAAAAGATCTTTCAAATTGCTTTAGACAACCAGCTCATCAGATAAGAAACAAGATTGTCACAGCAACATAAGCGATTTAAAAGTGTAAATGGAAAATAATATATCTACTTGAAACTGGAGAAGAAATGTAATTACCTGGAGAAAAATCTGTACAGGATATAGGTGACTATTTGTCTCAAAAAAAGCTGAAAGTCACATACACATTTTCACAGTTTCAAAGCTTCAGAAATTTTACTTCCCTGCTTTTCCAGGAGAACACTTTGAGCAGCACATGATGGGGAAAGGAGGTTACAACTTTCTGAGTCACCAGCTGCTGTGATACCTGGATAGTTCTTCAAAATCTTCCATGAAAGGGCTGTGGGCAATGGCTGTTAACTGATGATCACAATGTGTCAGTATAAAGTAATATACAAACAGTTTCCTCATTTATAATTCCGCAGTTTTCCCAAGTATGTTCTTCCTCACCCCATTACCACTTATTTTAGAATAATGCATTGAGCAAAATAGAACAGCCTGATCAAAGGTAGTGCTAGGTCCATAGCGATAGTGCTATCAAGTATGATGGGGAAAATGGGTACTTTTCACTCTACTTTATGAGAACATGAAAGTACAGAATTTTTACTTGGTAAAAACATGTTTATAACTGAATGTCAGTAACAACATTTTAACTATTGTACTCTTGTTTTGTTCTTTGATTTTTTTTTCCTTTTTCATTGCTACTTGTTTTTAGCATACTCACTTGTATCCAGATTCTGACTGCTAGAGACAAAAAAAAGGTTCCTGTTGATTTTAATGAGCTTTATACCAGGACCTAAATTCAGCCCTTGAGGGATGTGCAGCATTTAGTAATACTTGCATTTTAAATATATATTCACTTCTGGTTCATGTCAATATTCAGACAGGAACAAATATATTTAACAATGACAGGCCTAAAAATACTCAGTGTTTTTGTCCTGCTTTCCCTAGCAGCCGAATTATATCCTAATTAATACAGCAATTTACATTGACGTATAGATGTGGAAGCGACTTTTCATTGCTTCTTTTTTGCTTCTGTCCACTTCAGAATCAAGCCTTAATTAACATAATGGGCCAAAAGCATTAATGGGAAAATAATTATTTACATTATTAGTTCATTAGTTTTGGTACTCAGTTGGGTTAGAAAAACAAAATGTACAGCACAGAAAGAGAATTTATTTCATAATTTTGCTAGATCATTTTCTTCTTGGCTTTCTCTGTACATGTGGCCTTGTTCTGCTGTATCTTTCCTCTGGCCTGTTGCTGAAACTACAATCATGTGAGAAGTCTTAATGAGTACATGTAAAGTCTACAGCAAGGAATAAACATGTCCCTTCCCTTTTAAAGCTAGTGGAAAAGTAGGTTAATGTTTTTTTTCCAAAATGAATGTATTGTGGTTTTTTTTAGCTGATAAAAATGTCTTTTTTTTACTTTCTTAAAAAGTCCATAAATTGCAAACCTCTGAAAAAGTCTTTTCATTAAAGTGTTTACCACTAATCCAACAGTATATGTTATAGTTAGAAGATATTTTAGCGAAATTGTATATCCTCTAAAATGTTAATTTTGAGTAAGTGCATATATTCAAACCATCTCCAGCTAAGATGTTACATCTGGCACAGGCCATGGTTCACAGTCTGATCTGGAAAGGCTGGGATGTTTTTCCAGGTGGTGTGGGTGCCGTGATAATCGATGGTGTCAGAGCTGTGCAGAGGCACGGTGATGCCCCACTCTGCCTCCTCTCGCTCTCACCATGGTCTGCAGCTTATTTGCTTCACTTTAGCCCGACTTGCAAAGTGATTTATCAGCTAGTAGGCCTATAACCTATTTTCTCCTTTCTGCTCTCACATTTAGAAGGACTCAGGGGTCAAATCTCTTCTTGTTCCTTAACTGTCCTGAAAGTCTGAATAGAAGATCTATGCAATAGATTTATTTTATGAATACTTCCATTTTACTTCTGTGGTACTATGCAGTTCTGCTGAACTTCAAATTGAAGATTGGATAATATCCTATTCACATGAGATATCTTTATTGTTATATTCACTTTTTATCAATAAAAACATGCATTTGAAATTAAAATGCTGTCCTCTCCCTTTCTCAGAAATTCAGAAGTCCCAAAACTTTTAATTCCCTCTGCACTATACAGAATCTTCTGTTTCAGCCTCAAGCAGGATAAAATTCGAACTCCAGACAGGATTCTAACATTCAGAGAAGCTGATGGAGAGGAAGCCTGTGAATCACTACCAAGGATACAATGGAAGCTGTTGCCCTGGTGTTGCGTTTCCTTCCCTGCAAATGATACTCCTGTTGCCCTGGTGTTGTGTTTCACACGCTAAGGTGATACTCCACGGGCTATGCTGGTTGTGCAGCCCTTTTGCGTGCCCCTTGTGGCATTTTTAAATTCAATTCAAATTAAAGAAGACACAGGGCGATGATTATAATGATGTGACATAAAATAAAACTTCGAATTTGTTTTAATGGTGTTGACACCTGAGTTGTTAGTTTTCCTCTTTGCTTTTCCTAATTTTTGTTGTTTTCTACATTTTTCCTTTTCCCTTCTTCATTAAAAAAATCATCAAATTATATGAGTTTCAGACCCCAGTGAGGCCACAATGAATTCAAGCAACGGGTTTCATGCTGTTTTTCCCTAACTCCTATAATTGTGTCTATCCTTTATTCTACATAATGCCATTATTTTATAAAATAGCAAGTTTTCCTTTCCCCCATCTTCTCTTTATCTTTTATCTTGTCTCCCTTTTTGCTTTAGCACAGTAGTTTAAAGACTTCAAGTTAGTTCTAGGGTGGAGTTGTGTGATATAATCAACTCCAAAATAGTATTTAAATTTCCTTTCATCCACTACAATACTGAAATTTATGCACAGAGATCAGCGTTTACTCTTCCTGTGTTTTTTACAACTCCTTCAGTGTTATAAAGAGAGGGCTGTAGCTTTTTTTGCCTGAAAACACTCTTAGATTAGTACCTTGCTATTTAACAATTCTGGTATGTAACACTAGATTCAGAGAAAGAGCAGTGCCTTGTAGATAACAGTCATTTTATAACCAGTTCCTGTGAATAGCTTCTTATCATTAAAGTCAATTTTTTTTCTGTCTCTGGTATTCAGTAATGGAGAAAAGTCCTCAGGGGGTAATCCTTCCTTTAATGGAAGAAATTCTGAGGTGCTTCAGGCATTCCCAAGTTAGCCCATTTCCTACTCTCCCTGTATCTGCCCTGTTCTAGGCATAACATTGTATTTTAATTCCCAGAAACATTCTGTGCATGGTTTAGGCTGTTTGTGAAGGCGCACGGACTCCAGAAAGTGAACGCAACTGCCCACAGTACTTAAGGTACAGAGAACATTGAGTGTCAACAAGTCACAGAGCCAGGAATTCTCAGAATTTTCCATACACAGGATTTTTGCTCACCTAGCCAAAGTGAGATTAGATGGCTCTCTGAGATGATGATGTAGGGAGTGCAGTCAGTCATGACTCCTTGCCACATACATGACACCCATAATAAAAAGCTGAGTGTGTACTTGTCCAAGTTACACTCTGGAGATATATTTTTTAACCTCTCTGTAATAAGCTACCTGTGCACAACTGAGTCACGAACCATTCTGTTAGCTTGTTCCAGCTTGTTCCAAGTTTGCTAGTATATGTCCAAGGCAGCTTAGTCCATAATTAGTAATCCTAAACACAACTAATAAATTTCAGCCCCATTTTCTTTCAGAGTATCTCAGTGACAAAAAGCTTGCCAGCTGAACCAATTTCAAAACTACAATTTCCCTTAAAGACAATTAAAAACATATTACATGCTTGGTATCCTGTGGTTTGGTACCAGTATCACATAAAACAGGTTCCATGTAGTTACATGGAATTTATAAGATGGACATATGAACCTTAGTTCTGCCCTCCCATATAAGCAGAAGCATAATGTGAGGCAAATGACAAAGTTAGTCCAAGAATAGTTTTAAATACATATCCAAAGTGAAATTGATTTGGTTATTTGCTTACCCATACACTTCATAAACATATACTTGTAGGCAAAAAAACAAATGCACAATTCTGATGCATCAGTTTCCTAATAGTTTGCCTGCAGTCTAATGGGTTTTCAGTGACAACATAATAATATTTGGGATAATGTTCTCTACTTATACACATGTAAACATTTAGAATAAACAGTTAGAATTGCTAGGATTGGGAATCCTATTTTTGAATTTCCACCCTTCTTTGCAATGCAATGCTTGACCTTCATGATGTATTAACATAGAGGTTTTTTTTTAATTTAATACACCGATGAAATTGGGGCAGAGAACACAGATGACTGCCTCTGAGCCCTCAGGCTCCTGATTATCTCAGGATAACTGTGCCTTCCTGGAGTTGCTCAACTGCTGCATTAACAGTCTTTACTGTGAAGAAAGCGGTGTTAGATAAACGTCATTCAGAAGGGTATTTCTAATTGTTTGAGCCTACGGAAATAAAGCGCCCCAAGCATCAGCAGTAGATAGGTGTGGTTTTCAGATCATCAAGAAATATCTTTGGCTAGTATCAGCTGTGTCATCCTCTTGTTTTAATTGACACTGAGTGTATCACTTGCTCATTCTAATGTATTAACCAATCTTGATTAAGTCACAATAGTTAAATGTCAATATATTCCTAGCAGCTTTCTAGGCTAGGGAGTTACCTGCCCTTTTTTTGTGTTTGAATACCTCATGCAGAGACAGTAAAAGACATTTATTTATGCCCGAGTATTGGCAAATGCCAGCAACAGCTGCCAGCAGCTGAGAGTGGCACTAGGAAGTTGCAGCTCTCAACAGAAGCGTCCCGGTCGGTCTCGTCGCTCCCTAAATTGAGCGGCTTTTCAAAGCCACCATCCCTGCGCTTGCAGTCATTACAGGGAACAAATCCAGGGAGTGAGGAACTTCTAAGCCATTCAGAGCCACCACATTAATTCAAAACGGGATGATAACTCCACTGGAGCTGGGGATCTTGTGGTTGCCCTCTCTGTGTGTTGGTGACAAGGAGTGTTTTGAAGATGACCTTTGCCTCTCGTATCTTTAGTGTTTGTGACTTTTTACACATCCACCATCTTGCCCTCCTGCATATGCCACTCCAATCTTCTCATAAATATCCTGAAATTCTCCTTGCTCAAGTGCAGAGTCTGTGTACCCTGTGTCACTACACATGAAGTTCACAGCTCATGTAACTCCAGCACAGAAAACAGATATATATACCCTATAGGAAGCTTGGTGAAATTAAAGTGTTGGGGTGCTTGGATAGTCCAGCTGGAAGGTCTGTCCCACATAAATGAGGCCACTATTCCAGTAAATTGCATCTATTTCTGCTGTCTAAAACTAGGGAAATTTGGTTTCTTGAGACCTTGCTGTACTTCCAGATTAATTGCATCCAAATTAAATAGGAAGTGTTGATATTATACTACCAATATCAGATGTTCCTGTTTCATTTACTGATATACAGGTTCTGTTGTATTTCTCCATGAATGACAAGTGCTCTGGTGACAGTTCCTGAATATGGTGGAGTCTATCTGAATACAGTAAAAATCAAAGTCATTCTAAGGGGGAAAGAAAAGAAAATATAGCTTGATTGTTGATTACTATTTTCTTTTATTTGGGTAGTTTTATCCTAACCTGTCCTCAAAATTACTTTATCATTAACAATTTGGATATGGATAGAATATCTTTACCATAGCTTCTTTTTCTTATTTCTCAAATTTTTGTTCACATGTGCCTCAAACTGTGATACTCTGTGTCAAAATACCCACCACTGCCATGTGCATATATGTATCAAATAATATATATATTCACTAATATTTACTATTTATTTATACAACACTTTATATACATTAATGCACTGTTACATAGTACATTATTGTAACAACATCATACATGTACTAACACATTCCTAGACCATATGCAGTTATTATGTAGGGCTATCTAATAATAATAACTATAACTGAGTATAAATTGTATGTGATGAGAAAGATCGTAAAAGGATTGTATTAATATCCTAGCTATTGCTAGTGGTACTTATTTACAAGGAGAAAATTAACTAAAATAGCTGAAGGGGATTATGTATGCCTGAAAATGTTGTCCTGGGATTGGCATACCTTACTTTAATCCAGAGAAATGTTATGAGGTACAGAAACCTCCTTGTTATTACTAATGGCTTCCCTGCAAGTTGCGAGATGGATGTAGTGAACATTTATCTGCAGACAGAAGTTACTGTACTTTTTACAAAGACAACACAGAACCACAGAAAGGTGTTAACACTTCAGCTCTAACACTGTGGTTTGTGAACACTGATGGCTTCTGAAGCCTCCCCTCTTTCCAGGGCAAACACTCACAAATCTGCTGTAAGAAGAGATAAATAGCTGGACTTCAATCCTAGCCGGCTTCCACTCCTCCAAATGGCTCATTCAATAGCACTCGGCTTTACAGACATTTTATCCTGAGGCTTTTATCGCTGAGAGGAAATGGGGACTTGATTTCCCTGTTCTCACTGCCAGCTCCCTGGCTGCACCCAAATCTGCTGCTACAGTAGGCTGTAGCCATGTTTCAGCAGCAAGCATGAAACAGGCCATAGCTGCTACAACATATAGAGAAAGAGGAATAATAATGGTAATAATAATAATAATAATAACAACAACTACCTCATCTGTTTTCAAGCTGACATAGATCCATGAAGTGCCGCTGGTATTTTGGTTACAAGATGATGATTCATGAACATATTAAAATGATACAAAGTAATCTGCTATAATTTTACTGATTAAAATGGGAAGGACACAGACCACGTACTTTTGCATCATAGATACTGTCTATGAAGTTTAAGGTTTGAAATAATTTGTTCTATCTTTAAAAAATAATTTCTATCAGTGCAAAGTTTAGGAGTCTAATGGTACCTTCATTCTATGCAACACATAGTCCTCTATTTAAACAAGGGTCTGATCACATATTTATGACCAAGCTATAACTTTCAGAGCTCAGAGTGCACAAGGAATGTATATTCAGATTTTGGGAGGCTCAGTTTTACAGCTCACAGCTGCCTTGGGTATCCCTTAACAACATATATTCCTAAGGCTTCCTCCCAGCTCAGATGGAGAGGAAAAGACATTAATTAAGGATGCTATGCCAGTTCATACCAAGATGAGAGTTATAATCCAACCTAATAGTTATAATCCACAATAGGAAGAAGATTCTTGATGTAGATCTCCAAGATACAGATGCTAATTATCCTGAAGATAATTACTGGGTGCAATGGTAGAAGATGATGAGTACTCTTTACTCAAAGGAACCTGTGGGCCAAGTATAAAATGGTGCTGGCTCCATTCCTACTGGCTGATAAAGTATGAGAATCACAGATACTCAGCTATGCTAAGGAAAAAGCCCTATATGAAAACTGCATTAACCAGCAACTCTTTGGAGCAGAACAGGAATGTTCATATTTAAACTGATAGTCAAAATGGCTGCAAGAAACTAGCTGTTGGGTTTTAAGTACTGAAAACTTTATCCCTTTCTCCTGCCATGTTGCAGTAATCTAATGGTTTTTCTGTGTTTTTTCAGTCCATGTGTTCTATATTGTGCTCACAAGGTTTTCTCTTGCAATCACAGATGTTGATCTGTTGGAAGGATTCCTCTGGACCAGAAGACATCTTGACACTACAGCCCATTATGGTCAACATGCAAATCTTTTTTCTAAGTGTGACAGAAGCTTTTCTGAATTCCCTCAGTATATCTATAGCATTAGTGCCCACGTGTTCATCCTCACTTGTGGAAAAGCTGTGTTCACTATGAGATCAGGCTGTTGGGAGCCTTGCACCTGCTGTCCTGATAGAGATCAGACCAGGAGCTCTCCAGGGAGGGTCAGGGAAATGTATGAGATGTGTGTCCAGAGACATTGCTGTGAGGTCCATCTGACTGGATGGCCCATCTGACCGGATGGACTGAGGTCCATCCAATCTTCCTCTGTGTCCATGGAAGCAAAAAGCACAGCAGTTTCCCAGCTTGGAACCCCAAAGCCAGGCACAAGGGTGTGAGCCAGCTCGAGTAGCTCAGCCAGATGACATCTAACAGCTACAGTGTCTGTGCCACAGCAGTCCCTTCTGCCTTGCCGTGTGGTTGTGCTGCTCTGCTGCTGGGATAGAGTCAGTAGTTTTAAAACTACTTTCAAGCTGGCTGTTAGTGATCAGGAGGAGGGGAGCCACAGAGTTCTGACTTCAGTCTCTATCAGGCTTGTCACTGGCCATATCTACAGGTTAACAGTCCTTCATAATGAATGTCCACATCAATTGGAACCTTATTTTATTAACTGAGCTGCTGAAAACATATCTCCTTCACTACCATACACATTTAAAGAGTTTTGGCAATAAATGAAAAGTCACATCCAAAATACATCCATTCCCTAGGGATCATACAGAGCCTCCAAAGTCTGTTTTACGGTCATTCTCCAAATCTGGTTTGCACTTCTGTCAAACAGAGCTCGTACCTAGGAGCAGTTCTTCCAGAATGCTACACGGCAGCTATAGGTTCTCCCATTGTTTTGTTTCTCTTGAACTTGGTGCTCTAGGGACATAAACAGATTTGCCATTTAGGGTAAATGCAGTAGAAGATGATATCAGTACAACTGCAGGAAAAATTAAAAATAAGTCTGCATTATAAGAGAAATGAAGCTGTTAATTAGTTTGAATTCATCACCTGTGTGGGACAGTAGAGCTTTGTGATTTATTAAAAGGTTAATTTTATTTTTAATATTGTTTCTAACTTAAACGATTACATCAACCACCCCTATGGGCCTTTCAGCCCCACATTCTGCATGCAGCTCTGCCCTGCAGGCACAGTTTCAGGGAAAGCCACAATCCTTTTATAAGCTATATTTATTGAAAGACAAGCCTATACCTTGGGCAGTGTTATTCCTAGTTTTCCTGTGTGGGGAAAAATGCCAATAGTCTCAGCTTTGCAGTATCTCCTCCATTACAGAGGGAAGTTAGACCTTGTTTCCTCCCCAGTGAGGGAGCATGCCTTCTGCTTCATGCAGTAAAAAGAGATAGTCCCTGTGCAAGACCTTCCTTTAATTTTTTACCAGGGTATCACGGGAAGGTCAGATGAAATCTGGCCCTACAGCATTTAATCTGACTCATTTTTTTTTGCACAGCTTCTTGCATGTAAACAGTACAGTAAAATACTTTGCAGAACAAAGGAGTATTTGAGAGGCCTACTAAAGATGTTGGGTTCATTAGATTCACATAAAGCCAAACTCTGTTCTTCAGGACACACCTTTCATTAGGAGTTAGATCATGCATCTGGGGAATGGAAATTATCTCTTAATGCAGTCGTATCAAAGAGATTCCATTTGACAGTTTTCTAATTTCATTCCACAATTAGAAATGCTAGCAAAAGCCCTAGAACAACTTCATTTTTCCTTTGATTTATTCCATGTCTCGAGCTTGTTGCTTAATTTTTAAATAATTCTGTATGACCATAGGAGAGCCCTGTTTCTGTTGGCAACTTGCAAATGGCTAATTTTCCTCTCTTGCCTTTGCTCTTCCACAGAAACCAGTTCTTCAGTTTCAAACTATTTCTTGGAAGAAGAAATGTTGCAGAACAAGAAGGAAGACATTGTTCTGGGAAGAGACCCACATGCTGTCATTCATGGCCCAAGGTCAGTCTCGGAGTCAGCTGGAACTTGCAAGATGATGGAGAGTGGGAAGGCTTTGTTATGTTACACAAGGGATATGAGAGGTTGGGAAGGTGGAATATATCAGCAGGACAAAAAGGGATGAGGCAGATTTGCAGATAAAATGTCAGCAAACATGCTAACAGCACCAGGTAATGCATCATCAGTCGTGCTACAACAGCAATTATGTTGTAAAAGAACGGAATGCTGAAAGTGTTTAGATTCACATGCTTGCCATGAGCACCATCTTCCACTGAAGACATTTTCCATTGGAGACAAAATTCTGAACAGGATGTATCATCAGTTTGACTTAGTGGCACATTTCTGATGTTTTTAATTAGGACCAGATATTTGAAATAATAATTGGTTTTCAGTGAAATTTTCATAGCACTTGGATTGTAATAACCATCAACCAAAGGTCATGTTTGCCCTAGTTTTTATTGCCACAGGATGTGTTTCTGTCTTGTAGGTGTTTTTTACTCTTCATTTACAGCATGTCATATAACAACTGTAGAAGCCTCAGTCTGTATTTTGGGGGCAGAGGAGCCATGCATCTAAAAGCCAGAGCTTGATGGAGAAGAAGGGAGAGTGAGTGAGCAGGAGACAGATAATGAACCAGATGTGGACTCTTTCTTGTAAAATCCAAAATTTCTACTCCAATTAAGAAAAAAACAACAACAACTATGTTTTATTCCAGGTAGAGGGAATCTAGTCTGACACACTGAATTTTTTTAGACTCATATTCTGTTATCAATTTGATTTACCTCACTTAATCCCTTTGGAAACTGCATCTGACCTAATTTTTTTCTGCAGTGACTCTTATAGCAAGAACAAATAATAGGGGTGACCCTGTGCATTCCTGCCATATCTTTTTCTCTGTAATGTGGATCACTCCAGTTTCAATTCACATTTGTCTATGAAGAGACAAAGTCAAAGATCAGTTCAAAGCAGCTGATACATTCTTGCAAATTCACATTTGGCAGCACTCTAAGTGAGTAAATATTGCCAACGTGTATTGATTGCTTTCCTGCTCCAGTCAACAGACCCGAGGTTATCTGCCCAATATATATTTTTATTTTTTGTAAATGACACCTCATATTGCCTGATGTTGCATGAGCTATATCAATTTACTGTGAACCTCACCTGCTCTGAGAGTGTTGGCTCTATAGGGGATTCTTCTTTTTTTAACAACAGATTTTGTGATTTCCTCTTTAATACAAATTTAGCAGAGAGACAGTCTGCTAGTAGTGAAACTTCCAATTATGGCCATTTGCCACATTTTAGGAAGCTGTCTGTCTTTGAATTTTCTGTGACACTGCAAGGTGGAAGTATTATAAATTACTTTTCTCTCTCTTGGGGCACTGTTACTTTTCCTGTGTGTGTGTGTGCACGCACTTGTGTGTGAGTGTCTGTGTGTGTACTTGTGTGTGTGTGTAACTGATAAGGAGCCTTAAAGCCTGTTCTCTTAACAGCCCTTCTGTGTTGCTCCTGCTGCAACCAGCAGCCAAGCTGCCCTCACTGCCTGTGGTGGGTGATGGAGAATGCTCAGAATGCAACAAGTGTCTGCTGGCTCAGCTGCTTTTTTAGCCAGGGCAAAAGCAGGCCAGCAGTGTGGAGGAAAGAGTGTTGTGCTCCAAGGAGCAATATTCTCGGCTGCTGGTGGTGTTGAGGGAGAGGTTCTTTTGGATTCAATGACAGATGAAAAAAACCCATCTTCTCCCAAAGAAGTTCCTTCTATTTGCAAAAAACAGATCTGTTTAATGAAAGAACTGTGGAGCTATATGCTGTTGCATCACCAGATATGGAAGCTGAGATAAGGAAATTATTTTTATACAGTTATATTGTACTTAGAATAATTATAAAATAATTACTCCTTCTACTATGATGAGGTCTAATAGGTCCAATATCAATATCCTAGATATTACAGCAGAGACATACCCTGTTGTAAGAAAGACACAGGCTCTTTCAAGAAGATGTGGAAATCTATTATTGCTGCTTTTGACATGACCTTAGTGGTTATTGTGAAGGTCTGTATGAATAACAGTCAATAATGCTATGTGAATGCCTCCCTATAACAGCAGCCACTGCATGAAGTAGTTTATTTCAGAATCCTTTGCTGGACTGGAAGTTATGCAGTGACTTATAAACGCTTTCACTGCTGGTTCTTTTTCTGCCATGATCATTAATCAACTCAAAGTCTCATTTAGCTTACTGTTACGAGGAGAATTATGCCTCTTGTATTACAATACCTGCAGCTTGATGGGGAGCTTCAGACCCTTCCTCCTCTCAGGAAACTCTTCCTCAGTGCCTCTGTGAAGTGGCTTAATAGCTCCTGGCCCAGAGAGTATTACCTCCATTAGCTGGTGGTACTGAGAATTGCCCATCTGGGAGATCACCTGGAAAAGGCTTGAATAACACCCCTTCACATCACCCCATAGTTTTTCTATTTCTCATTCCCAAAATATGGGCTTGAACTAGGAGCAGCTTAGTTCTATAATGAGATTCCCACTGATTGGATCAGTCTCTCAAATAGAAGAAATACGATCTTCAAATTTAAAGTATTTGTAATGCTAAATTCCTGGGTTTGATTTTTATTTTATTTTAAAATGAAGAGCAACTGAGGCAGAAAGGAACAGTAGCATGGGGGACAGAAGTTCAAGGCTTCAGTAGAGTGGTCTTCCTTCATTTTTATGCAGTGGGATGTGGAGGTCCTCATGTGGGGTCCTTGTGCAAGCTGCTAATTGACTGTTTTGAACAGGCTTACATGTCTGCAGTTGGAGGGCTAATGGTAAGGAATTATCACCTGCTCTTGGGTGTCAGTTATGCAGTCTTTTTCTCTTGTCTTCTGTGAAGAAAGAAAATTGAAGCAGAAATGAAATTTATTAGCTGCTTTATGAATGTGGTAAATGCTGATGTCTTATTGCAAATGAGGCATTTGCTAAATAGAAATGCTTTTAAAAGAGTATAATCCTTCACTGTCCTTCCAGGACAAACAACTCGAGGGCAGTGATTGGAGAAATCATTTAGGTCATGTAAATCAAACTCCAGCAGCATTGTTTCATGCAGTGAGAAGGGAAAGTTAGGCTATCTTATTAAGAACCCTTGTAACGATAAACATTATTAAAATAACCTAAGAGAAATTACTAAGTGGGGGTTGAGAAGGGCTGAAAAGGGAAAGCTGATCATGGCAATGTGTTTTTAAGTGGACTGATTCCAAAGAAGTGTGTTTATCATAGTCACACACAAATGGCTGAAGAATAATCACACCAAAAGATGCTGAATGTGATGAAAATCATAGCCCTTAAAAGGTCTGAGGGAAGTTTAGCAGCTTTTTATATACAGAACTGATTTACATCAAGTGACATGGGGGCCTAAAATTCTCACGCAGTGTTTTCACAGAAGATGACAATCAAAGCTTTGTTCTGGACTTAAATTTAAGTGTCACTTGGAGGAATACCAAGTTACCCAATATCGTATGGTGTAAGCAGAATGTAACAAAAGGTGCTGGAGCTAATGCTGCTGCAGTAAGTTGTATTGTACAGGACCCAGCTCTGTCATTTGGACGTCCTGGAGATGAATTTCCTTTACAGTGGTTCTGGCCTGCCAGTGCAGCTGACTGAAGACAGTAATTGCTTTCTTTAATGGGGCTAAAATATCTGGGATATTTTTTATGCGTGGCAATACCTGGAGGAAACGTATCATCAACCAAACACACTGTTTGGTTACAACAGACTGTGCATAGACCCTTTGCAACTTGGAGAGCACTGAATCCTTAGTGTTATTGCACAGCAGAGCTGGAAAGTGCCTCTATATAGGCTATTGGTTATAAACCAGATTGAACAGCAAGCTGTCTCTTGGCAAACACTGAGGAGCATGTCTGTTTCTCCTCCTGCCTCCTTTCCAGCCGCCCCTTATTTCACTTCTCAGAATTATTTCTATTTCCATCTCTCAGAGGTTTTGGTCCTGTGGGCCCAAGGGTGGTTCTGGTGTGTACAACTCTGTGAAGTCAGCAGCACCAGCCTGAAATCACACATGCACACAACTGCTGCAGCTCGGCTTCAGACTTGCCAGCTCCAAATTAGGTTTTGAAGAATGCAAATTTTTGATGAGTTACCAAAGCAGGAAGCTAGCTGGCTCTGAGGCTACATTAGCTGTTTTCCAGCCTTTCTCACTGAAGACATGTGGATGTATGGGAGAAGAAAGGTTTAGGAGGACAATGATGACTGCTAGCATGAAGGGGAACAGACAGCCAAGGCTTTGTCCTTGGTCTGGCCATGGAGTTGTGGCAGGGAAATTGAGAGGCCAATTAGATCTCTACCCCACAGGATGATAGTAATTACAAGGTGTTAACTGTGACAACCCACAAGGCAGCAGCACTCTGAAAACAAAGTACGGAAATGTAAAGCTGAAACTAGGGGAGGGAAAAAAGAGAAGAGAAAAAACATGAAAGAAAGGAGAAAACAACTACAATAGAAGCAAGAGCAAATTAAAAGGTCAAAATACATTTTGAAAGGATAGCGGGTAAAAAAAGTAGGTAGTGACAGGGCACCAAGAGATATGCATGATAAGAAATGGAGTATCTGATAACCTGGTTAAGCAAACAAGATGCCAGGATGTGGTATCGTCACACTGAAGTTTCAGAGATGTTTTGGATTGGGTTTTTTAATCTGACTTTCACAATCTCAAAGTTAGATGTTCAGCCTGAGGAGGTTTTCTAGGCTCTGTCAAGTAGTTTGCAGAGAGAAACAAGTACCAGTGAGGTTCAGTTTTGCAGTCAGTGTGGACGTGGTGGTGGCTCCACAGATGTTTTATTTGCTGTCAGCTATGGCTTTAATTAAATTGCAGCTCTTTTGTCTTCCTGCCTTCTCCCTCCTCTGCACTGCTGTGTGACTCGTGCTGGTGAAGCTGTTGTTGAGGGACACAGTGAATTATGTTGGGAAATCAAGGAGAACTCCTGTTAGTCCATGTTGGTTGTTCAATCTGGTGATCATGGAGCAGCCACACAGAGTTTCACTGAACTGCTGGGAGAGTCTTCTGGAGCCACATATATGTGCCTAAAAGAAATGGTGAGACCTGGTTAAGGTGCCACTGCCAGTGGAAAAGCTGACCACTTGCTGACCATGGTGACTTGTCCCCTGGAGATGTGTCAATAGGGAGAGCTCTAATGGCTATTCTGGCCTGGCAGCCTTGCTTCTCTGTGGTCTTACTCCGCAACTGGTACTTTAGGTCAATTAATCATTGCAATAATGGTAATCTGGACTGCTATGTGTGTGGCAGCAAAGTTAGCCTTGTGACAGAGGGGGCCAGGAGAGTGCAGGGAGCTGCTTGCAGGGGGTGTTGGTAGGACATGGTGAGCCATGGTGTTACTCACCTGGGAGGCGTTGCGCACTGCGTGATTGCTGCGTGGTCTGATCAAAATCATCGCATGGCGTTTCATATCACGTGAGTTCACTTCTGTGTCTCTTCCTCCCTGCCCATTTTCCTACTGGGCTAATCATTTTGGCAGCACCAGTACAAAGACCACCAGTGTCAGCTACCTTTCATATTTAAACACTGCTCTTATATACAAATTTTCAGTAACTAATTACAGAAAGGAAAGTGATGCAGCAGCTGTCAGAGAGCAGAAAAAATTAATGGAAACTAGTTTAGTAAAACAGCCTTCATTTGTAACAGCTAAAATGTTCAGTTCATTTAAGCTGGCCAGGCTGGAGAAAGTAATCTACGCTAGGCACAGACCTTCAGCAGTTACTGGACTGCTAATGAGAAACAATTCTGTTATTATAAAATCATTATCAGTCCATAAAATGAGCTCAAACCACAAAATAGGACCAAAGTTCAGGGATCTAAAAATTCATCGTTTAGCCCCATCAGTGAAAATGTCAGGAAATTAAAAGAAGCTCTATGTAAGTCACCACACAGTGGAACCCGATGCACAAAAACAATCCCCGAGTGCCATGGCAACTCTTATGGGCTCTTCTGAAACAAACTGCTGTTTCTAAGGTGAAAGAATGGGGCCTTAATCTTTGCTCCCCGTTCTTCATGTCTACCTTCATCCCATCTGTATGGATCAGGCAGCTAATTATCTAGCAAAATGCAGGCAGGGAAGACAGAGGTCAAAGCTTGGCTTGAGGAAAAACCAGAAGAGCAATATTGTATCTAAATTATGGTTTAAAGGCATGCAGTAAGAGAAAACCGTGAGCTAGCATTATGCCTACGGGTAGGCACAGTTCCCCCTGAAGTGCTCCTGCTGCCTCTAGACTTGGCCTGGGCTTGTGCAGAGCTGTCTCAGGAATTACCAAGGGCAGGAAGAATAATGATAATTAGTGATGGCCAATTGACACTTGACTCTCGCTGAAGTTTACGGTGAAAGTAGCTGGTGATTTTTCTCAGCAAAGGTTATATTAGAGGAAGTGTTTATTATATTACACCTCTCATTCGGTTAGGATCAGCTCCTCAGGACTTGGCTTGACTGATGTTTATTCAGTGCCTTCTTTCCCTTCAATTTTTTCAAAGGGAAGAGATTGCTTTTAGGCAGCTTCAAGAGCTGCATGATGGGAATGATCTGGTCCCAGCTTCCCAGATGGGCCTTGCTCTGCCTGATTCTGCTTCCTGTACACGTGGCTTTCTGGTCACCTGGAGTAGGATCAGGCAGGCCATTGTGCTAAACACTGGCTAAAAGACAATTTGCAGCCACAGAAAGCATTACTGCACTGGTTGATGATGCCATCAGCTTCCAGGTTACCTCTTTGACCATCAGGAGAGGAGCAGGTACCAGGGCAGTTCAGGCTCTAAACCAGAGTCCCACGAGCACATCAGCAAGAAATAATGAAAATGTTTTCAAAAAGTACAAAACATATATATAATACTAATGCTATAAAAAGAGAGGAAATCTATGAATCATAGAAGATAGCTCGATAGATCAATATATCAATATAGATAGATAGATTTGAGATACAGCAATTAGGTTACTTAGGATAGTAGTACTTAACTCTGCTGTACAACTCTTTTATTTGTAGATTTTAAAATTATAGAAATGAGGGAAATGTACTTTTGTTTTGCATATTACAGATATCAAGGGGATTGAATCACAAAGAAGCTTAATGACTAACTCATGAAGAAACACTGGGTCTTTGTCTGTCTGGGCCTAGCCTGGACCTTTCTGTATGCCAAAAATTATCCTAATCTGTAGGTTTTGTTGGAACCTGATGCATATCAGAGACTACTGTAAGAAATCTTTGGGTCTCTGGTACATTGCCAAGGCTATAGTTTCAGATGTAACATATTTAGGATGCCTCACAAATGGGCTAACCTTGTAATAGATACTTACAAACTCTGTAACTAGGCAACTAAAAAAAGAAAAAAAACCTCTCAGGTGGTTTTCAAATTTGTCTTAGGAAACTCTTGTCCTGCTGTGCAACTTAAACCAAGAGATGGTGTTGCAACATAATTACATTTTATCTTAAATTTTATTGGCTCATAATTCGCATAACTGCATTATATGAGTTTTACTCAGAATCATCAATCTGCATCAGAGAGTCAAAATGCTAATTTTCATAGGAATTTACCTTTTGTTATTAAGTAACTCTGTTATCTAAATAGTAAAGCAATCTGGTCTAAGTACACACATTTTATTTCATTGCATCTGACTTCTCTATTGTTAATAATGAAAACTAAAGGAGGAAGCATAGCTCTGGGGTTTTTCTGTTCCTCGTTATGTATTCCAGTTTGTAGACCCCAAGAGTAATTTGGATTTAGTGTTTTGAATATCCATGGTAATACAGAGATCACTTGTAGTGACTACAGTCCTTGTCAGAAAGATTCTGCAAAGGAACTTTCTCTTGCTTCTACCCACCAAGCTAACCCCTGGCTACTGCTTGCTGTGCTGAGTCCCAGTGACCTTCAAGAAGTTCATATGAAGCAGATGTTGTGATGCAATGCAGTGGACGAGCTCTCACAGAAAACTCAAGAAATCCAAAGCCAGATTTCTTACAGATCTTTATAAACAAGCCACAACAAGACAAATGAAGTCGTAAGGTATCCTAATTAAAACTATGTATCCCAATATTAAGAAATAATAACTATTTGGCTGTTGGAATGATGACTTTGAAGATTGTACGGAAGAGTAATATTCAAAATATAATTAGATGCTCTGAAATGAACAGAAGGTGATAAAAGCCATAAATAATATAATTATCTTACATAATAGATTATCAATTTTGATGATATCTACATGGCTTTAAAAAAGAAAAAATATCACAATATGATGTAAGAAATCCCTTCAAGAATATTCTAAAGAAACGCATCAGTGTTTACATTAACTCATTTGTTTCTGCAGAGGGTTGAAATACCTCCTCAGGGAACAGCAATTCGTAGGCAGAAGTGCCAGGGTGAAATGCTCAGTGCAACTAGAGCCAGGATGAAAAATCAGGCCTTTCTTTCTGGATATATCTGAAGAAATCTGTGAATAGTTCAGGGATCTGTGTCTTTCCAGAAAGAGATTAATGACTGCCTGTTTTTTAGTCACTTGTTTGTATCATCCAGTCTGTGTGGAAAAACTCTTATGTGTTACATCCTGAAAAGTTTGCTATTTGCAAAATATTTCACCATTTTCCACTTCAGAAGCATCTAAATTTAGTAATGGTGCATAGCTCTGTCTCCCCAGGGGCCTGCAGTTCAAAAGTCCATCTCTGTTTTGAATGTAAGTTTAGAGCAAACAGCACAGCACAATGTAATTGTTGAAGAACAACCTGTGTCTGTTCCTTGGTGCAAAACCTTTAACCACTCAACCTGAGGGTGCAGGAACCCAGGTGGGTACTCGGGGGTGCAACAACTGAAAGCATTTTCTCTTCTTCACAGACACATGTGGCCCTATGCCTGCTTGCAGCTCCCACCTCTCATTATCTTGCTGAGAAGCAGTCAGTCTTTGGAACAACAGCCCCATGGTCCAGTCGCCCACTCTTCCCCTGCAAAGTCCTGCTCTCTGGGCTAGTATTGTATGGAGCCATTCTGCCCCCTCCCCTGCTTATAGCTGTTCACCATCCCACCGCTTCTGGCGCCTTCATGTCCTTGGAAGGAAACAGAAAGCAGATCTTGCCCTCCTTGAACTGCAAAAGCAGAATCTATTAACCACTGCAGGAAACAGCAATACACTGAAGATGGACTTTTATACACAGGAAGATACTTGTACATATCAGTGCAAGGTCAAAAGTATGAGTCTTTGACCTTTTTATTTATTATTGTATTTCTTGACCCAGATATTCAGAGAAACCATTTTGGAATTTATAAAGGATTTTGGATTGCTTCCAGTCACTTTCTGTTCCTTGTTAGTCCCATGCTGGGTCATATCATATTGAATGCTTGCTATCATCCCAATTTCTCTTTCTGCTCCTTCCACCTCCTCTTCTAGCATTTTTGTTGAAGGTCTTCCTTTCTCTCTTCCAGACTCCATAGGAAAATTCTCCCTAATCTTCCTTTCTTCCTGTCTACCTTTGACCTAACATAATCTCATCCACCTACACAAAATCAGGTGACATCCCTGTGAGTCTCTTGGACTTCCATCTCTTTGTCAGAGCTTTCTGTCCAAATCTCAGCACCTCACTCTGCAGCAATTCCCGGATGATGTCAGGTAAAACTGGGTATGCCAGCAGAGTGCAGTGGCTATTGCCAGCTAGGCTGTCCAAGGCTAGCTCAGTGCTTTAGTGTTTTCCCTGTTTCAGTCTATATGAATATAGTACAGAATCCTAAATGCATTAGAAAGCTTTTTTTTTTCTTTCTTTTGGTCTTCTCAGCAGAATTAGTAACACCAATAGAACAATTTCCCCAGGAAAAATTTTAAAGTTACAAACTCTGGATTTAAACAAGGAGCGTTTATATTAAGTAGAAAAGAGAAAGCCTTTGTTTGAGCACAACAATCAGGCCTAAAGAAAATACAGAAGTATGCCTGGCCAAAATTTTCAGCTTCATTTTCTGTCAATAAGCTAGTGGTAAAATAATTTTTCTTGCTGAGCTTAAAGCTTGTGCTGTATTATTTTAGATATGCTCCATTACCTTATGGCACAAAAGATTTGTTTTTCTCAGTATAAAATAGAATTCACGCTTCTGTTGTGAATTCCTTTGAAGTTTATGAGGAATGGCATAGGGAATTGTGTCCTTTGGAAAGAAGGAATGGTGGAAAACAGGAAATGGTGATTATGAAACTCCATGAGAGTGAGTCTGTCTAGCCATACTGCAGCATAAATTCAGTTCAATACTTATCAAAAAGCAATATTTCTGTACAGTCCCACTATGCAGCCAAGTTTAGATTACTTCTTGATAACTTTTCTAATGGATTCAGCTGTGCATGACGAAAAGCTTGCACCTGAAACCAGATTCAAGTACTTTCACTGTTAAAAGACATGCTACTGTTTGGTTTAGTTGTGGTGGGTTTTTTGTTTCTGTAAAGGCAGATGTACATGTGTCTGATCTTCTGAAGGGCAATCACAACTGTGTCCACCTCAAGGTCAAAGATCAACTTTCATTTGTCAATTCTTGAAGTACTTCCTGAAATATCTTCATATTAAAGCCAAGAACCTTATGTAACAACATGGGGGAGAAAATGCTGAAGATGTGACCCCCCTCACCACAAAATGCTGTAGATGAGTAAAATTAGCATGGGTCCCAGAGTGACTAGACAACTTAATGAAAGATGAATCCATGGTGGGGCTATTAAATGCAAAATCACCATGTCTGGTTCAAGAGTCCTCTGAACCACAAATTGCTGTGTGCTCAGTAGATATTCTGGGAACAACATGATGCACTTGCTCTGTTCCTAATTCTTTTCTAGGAATGTACTGCTGCCCACTGCTAGAGCCTGGGCTGTGCTGATGTTCCTTGAATTGGTGTCCCTGTTTCTATGTTTCTGAATATTTCTGTGGATTATTTCACATTTCTTCACATGAAAGGTGGGAAGAAGAGAGGAATCAAATGATAACTCAGAAAGGAAGGCAAATAGAAGTCACAAAATTGAAAGAGAAGAAAGTTGTAAATATTGTCATACTTTTCCACTCTCCTTCTACAGCACATTTATGATGTGAGGAGAGGCTGGGCCACTTTTGGATACATTGTGTGTAACCTGGTGAATCTTAGAAGAGTGAAGAGCTTGTTTCAAGTTCTGATCCTCTTCCCGTCCAAACAGTCTGCCTTAGAGTCAAAAGAAAACAATGTGGTCAATCTCTCTTGCTCCCTTCACATTCCCTAGTGCTGCTAAATGGGTAATTAAAAAAGGTACATGTTATTCTAGTCAGTCATGTTTTAGTTAATCCATTTAGGAATAGAGTACCTGTCCCCTGCCTTTCAACTTTCAAATAACTTTCTTTTCTTATCTTTTTTATGGTATTCCTATGTGGTAATGAAAGCTGAGTATTTTGGTCCCTGTTAATTCAGACCTGTTGTTTCTGCTCTTTGCCTGCTAAACCATCATTTTTTCAGTTCTATTTCATGAGTTATGAGTTCCTCACCCTGCTGTTCCCTCAACTGGTGAAAGTAAGGGCAGAAACTCTAGCCTTGTTTTCACAGAGTAGCGTGGACTAAGACCTAAAGTTTGGGAAACAGTTGAGTTAGTTGGCAGCTTTTGACTGCTTACTGACATGCAGGATAAATCCTATTATGATTATAGAGGCAGTTTGGATCTCACCAGGCTCAGTGTTTTGGTTAGTGTTAGTAGTAGTTTGGTCAGATAGCTATACCATATCTAAAGTAAGTTCGCCACTGAAGCTCAGCCAATTTTGTACATTCTGTACAGTGAACTATTTATTCCCACCAGAATGAAGCTTGCTCTGAACAGAAGCAACTTGGGTGTCCAAGCACCCCATGGCCCAAGGTGGCTATGCACAAAGCCAGCTTCAGTTTAGCAAGTCTGGCACTAAGTTTGAGGTACTAAGTCCAGCTGGAGCTGCTCTAACTCCTGCAGAGCCCTGAGTACAACTGCACTGTGCTTCTCAGCCAGCTCTGGGCATCCCTGCAATGTGGAACATGGACAAAAAGCCCCAGCTCTGTGGTCCTGTAGGAATCAACATGCTCCAGAAGGGCATATTAGCACTAATGTGGCACCAGCCATCCTGGCTGACTTCACAGCAAACCATTGAAATCTCTTGGCAACATGTTACTCTGTACCATATTGCCTGCAATTTTCATTAGCTAGGTTATTTCAGGCCGTTATTCCTGTTCTTCTCTCCTGCAGCTCTGGATACTGGCAAGTTTGCCACAGCATGAAAGTAATGATTTTGCCATAACTGTACACATTATCAGACCCTGTAACTTTTATGCCTATTTAATGCAGTCTTTCAATTTTTGTCCACCCTTTTTGGCTAGGCAGGCTGCATTTCAGCATCCTAGCCATGGAGCACAATGAAATTACTGGTTAACTCATCCCTGTAATAAGCTTTACTTACAAGTCCTCTCTGTGGAATATGCAGAAGGGATGGGCTGGAGAGCTGGAAATAGGATTTCGTTGCTTACAGAGAACCACAACAATGAGCACAATGTTGCTGCTTAGACAGTTAAACTCTGTAGCATGCACACAAAATGAGAAACAGAAGTCACCAGTTTTGATAAAGTTGGTTCCCACTAAAACATGCAGTGAATTATCTGTGGGGATATTTTCCAAAAATGAATATCCAGGCTAAACATGTGTTTTCAGATACAAGATATAATTGTAAAGTATTACATTAAAAATAAAATAAGTGAAATGAGTAAAGAGGGCTTTAAAATTTTGTTTTCCTTTATCTACCCCCAATCAGATTTGAAACATTTCCAGCACTGTGTTCTTCCTTTTAGATGGTACAGTACCTTGGCAGCATTTCCTGAAGGCTTTTTGTGACCTCCTACCGTAATTGCTTTGAAACCTACAGCAATCTCTGTAGTCTTCTTAAAAGAATATTACAAAAATTAGTAATGCAACTATTTTTTCATAGATTTAAAGATGGAAGAGTCACCTTTTCTGATGTTTATGAGAATAAGGTATCTACTTTTTAGAGCTACTATAATTTTCCTCTTTTGTCTTTTTTTTTTCTTTCTTAAAAACATAATTGGTACATCAAATTGCACAACTATATCAATATTTCAAAAGCTGCCAAATCTTGCACATGCAAAAAAGGAAATTTAACAATCTTTGCTAATCTCTAATGCAAGATGCATCCATTATTTATGAAGGCACCAGACAAAGGGGAACTGCTCTTGAATGGAATCCTAAATGTTCCACAAGAGAAGCCCACACTGTTATTCCGTGTTATAAAGCTCCTGACCAGTTTCTCTGGACATTAACTCTGAATGTTAGTCTCCAGAAAATTTTATACTAATTGTGTGTGAACTGGATTGATATTTGTAAAAGATGGAAAGAATGAAGATAGAATCCTGCTATCAAAGTATCATTTCGTACCAACACCAACTGAGTTACAGCAGGTCAGCCCTTTCTCATTTCAGATTTTCTGCTTTTTTTTTTTTTTTTGGTGTGGGCCTTTGCATGGCGATTATGGGAATGTGTCTGGATCCAACAGCACCTATAACTTTCCTTCCCTCTGCATGAGTATTCACTTATATTAGCGTATCTGGTGCTAGCCTTAATGTCTATTAATGCTTACAAATGGCACTATGAAACCAAATTGCAATTTACTGAAAGCTGAGCTTAATAGATCTTTAAATACTGCTTGTTTCTGTTGTGGCTGGTGAAGATTTTTCATATTGATATTCCATATGGAGTTGGACAGGAAGGGTTTGATAAGGCAGGATCTTTTTCTCATCCATACAGAATCCATTTTAGGGTATCCCACTTCAGAAAAGGCAGAATTAATGGCAGATTTTCATGAGATGAGCCACAAGAATGATCAATGCTCAATAATAATGAGGGCACAGACTCTGAGGAAAGGCAGGTTATTTTCTGTAGAGAAATGAGAAGGGAGGAGTGACATGATGTCAGCTTTCAAATGTGATTTTTTTCAGACACATGGAGGCCTGCCAGAGAGAAGACAGGAAATTGTCTGCCCTCTGTGTACATGTTGGATAAGGCCAGAGAAAATGTGCTAAGAGGGATAGAGCACATGCATGGCACAGTTTGGACATGAGTGAAAGTTTTTAATGGTTAGGATAATGAAGTATTAAAGTATATGTCCTAGGAAGCAGATCTCTAAGAGGAAGCTGGAGAATTATCTGTGGGAAGTGGCATAGGTATGGTCCATCATGCTGTAGGTAACAGGATGGATTAGAGGACCTCCTAAGCTCCCTTCCTGCCTGCTGTTTGTGTGTCTATTGCTATATATAAACATTGCCAGTATATTTCAGATGGAAACATACAAAAAAAAATCTGGGATGCCTTGGGCTTTTGGGTTTTCTATTCTGCATTGGTGTGTGGCTTTTGTTCAGGGTACTAAGATCCTTTCACAGGGTGATGAAGACACAACAATCCTATTCCAATTGGGACTCAAGGACACCTTTTCCGAACTTCAGGCTTGAAGTAAAACAACGTGGAAAGAAGAGGGCGGGCAAATGAAGCTCCTGTATGCAAAAGGACCCTAACATATAAAAAGAGTGTGGTCTTGGGACTGGCCCCCCTCCCTTTTGCCTCCATCTTTGGAGCCATCCAGACATTTGTAGCACTGGTGCTGTGTGGCCTCTCAATAAATATCCTTTATT